>OOFC01050071.1:47996-82674 GCA_900323345.1 Pseudochromis fuscus | reverse complement strand
TTTACTCAGTCAACTTCAATGAGAAAGACAAGCTTGCTGTATTGTGCCTACACGAGTAAAATAGTTTGTTAAATGGTAAATAAGTAAACAAAGGTTCCCAGTATTATGCAAACTGACTTTTGTGCCAGGAAGCTCTTTGTCATTCAGCTCACTGATGTTTATCTAGATAGCGCAGCTTTTTGTCCACCCTATTGTGTTATCAATAATACCACAGCGGGCATTATCTGCATGGTCAGCTATCTTTTCCTTTCCACCCTTAACCTCTCACTCTCTCTCTCTCTTTCTGTGTTTGTCTTTCATGGCGTTAATTAGCTAATAATCCCTCCTATTGTTTTAAAATCCACAGGCTCTGCAAGGCAAACTGTAAGAATAATCTGGCAATTTATTATGCAGCCCTCCTTGTACTCATCTGCACAAGCATACATATTTATGGACCGGTGTGAATAGTGTTGCGCTCATGCATGTGTGCACATGGTGTATGTCGGGTCTGAATAACCTAAGGCGTCCAGAACTTACAGACACAGCTGGGTTTCTTCGCCGACCACTGGTTGTTCTTCTGACAGGTGATGTTCTTCTTCCCCACCAGTTCGAAGGCAGGGAGACACTCGAAGTACAGTCTGTCCCCGTGGCGGAAACCCGTCCCTTCCCGTTTGCCGTAAGCTGGGATCCCAGGGTCACCGCAACTGCCTTGGTCAATTTCTGTGTGGGTTGAAGTAAAAGGTTCTTGACACAATGTTGGGAAAAGATTCAGGGTAAGAAAATATGTCAAGCAGAGAAACTTGAAGTTTGGTTTAACCCTTTAATTCCGAGTTTAGCACCAACGCTACGTCTGCACATGCATCTTTGGATTACCATAATTATGTCAACAGTTTCTGAGAGCAGAGATGTTGCACTTTACAGTCAATAGGGTATCATTACGGTAATTTCCCCAGCGCCTCTCCCAGAGTTGCTGATCTGCTAAATGTTGTAACAGTGTAATAACAGTGAAGCTGAAGCAAGAATAGCAGAAAAACACAAAAAGGGATTTTGATTTTGGAGTTTTAGTGAACAAAAACGCTGCAATTCCACATGAATGTTAGATTTTTCATGTTGAGTTTGAATTTAGAATCAAACTAAGCATAAAAAATACAGGTGGAAATTTGCAGACACAGGTGTTAAAGGGTTAACACACAACAACATTGAAAATAAGTGATACAAAGATGAAAGATCTAAATCACAAATAACCAAATCACTGTAAAACCAAGACTGGTGTATTCTTGTATGTTCATATATACAAGAAGAAATGTATCCAATCCTGCAAGCAAGTCCTAACTGAAGCCTTACAGCAGCAGATTCCCTCACCTCCTTCCCGGGCATAAATACTTAACTTGTGGTAAACATTAAAGGGCACATTACATAAAGAGCAGGATGTGCTCCACATTATCTGCATCAAGTGTTAATGCAAAAGTGGCATTATGGGAAATATACTTGTTTATTGCCCCGAAGATTAATATGGATTTAATTCCTTTGCTTTCATTTGGCAAAGTGAATTGCACCAAATGGAATTTGTTCGGCAGTATCAAAGTGAGAAAATGCCTTTTGCAACAACACCTCCACTGTGTTGTTTACCCATTTGAATCTTGTTAGCTTGTTAAAAATGTTAACACCATTGACATCTCTGAAGAAAAAAGATCGAGTGCCTCAGATTTTGTTTCCACAGCTCAGTGCTTCACTTTTAAATTTTTCTCAAGCCAAGTTTATTGTTTTATATTTTTTAGTTTATGTTCTGAACACACTGTGTAGTCGATTCAATAAATTAAAAATATTCTGGCTCAACTGATGTATACCAGGATGGTGGAGAACTCTGGATTATTGACCAGACCATTCCTCTTATTGTCAGTGTATCACGTGTCTTTGTGTTGCTACCAGATGTGTGTTGCATGGTGTGGGTTGTCAGCGACTGTATGAACCTGAGTTTGTCCATAATATCATTATTAAAAGAGTGCACAGTGTAGACTGTTTATGTAGATGCAGCAACCAGGTCTAAAACAATAGACCAATGCAGAAGTGCAAAAACGTGCAATACCCCCGACAACCACTAGAAGCTGGCTCCATTTTCAATCATGAAATGCTCTTTTTGTCACAGGTCATTCTGATTCTGAACTTGACTCTCATACACATGAGGCAATGTCCTCAGGTTCAAGGGTCAAACCTGTCTCCTCAGTCATCCCTTCAAATCCAAATATGGTCACTTCCGGCTTAAAAAAAAAATAAAATAAATCAACATGGCAACATTCAAATGCCAAACTACTGGCTTCAAAATGTGACTCCACAAATCAACAGGTGAAGTCACATAAGCTTTGTCCATTCATACTCCATATATGGGTGTACCCAATAGTCTGGATGTCTCTTAAAAATGTCCATGTCAGACGAGCCGTCTCATCATGCATTACTCATTGCTTTGTTTGCTACTCTTTACTGTCTCGGTCCTCCTGAAAACATTACTCCCTAATCTTGTAGATCTCCCATTTGTTTCTCTATTCCCCTCTGTCCCACTGCAAATGTATCTCACCCCTCACTGTGTGACAAACATCCCAACTCGTGTTGGAAGCTGACGCGAGCGCTTTCCGACTCGCACACAAACACACCCACGCCTCCACGACCAACCCTTCTTCCTTAAAAACCCACACACACCAATTTCATTATGGTAGGATTTATTCATCCCCTTTTCGTTCGCTCACTCTTCTCTTTCTACTTTTCTGAGGTTGAAGATTGCAGATGGGAATGCTGAGGCATCCTATTGAGGCATCTGGATGGGGGAACACAGAGAGCGAATAAGCTCATCCATCCAGGAAATGATGGCAGGGCCTAATACGATTTTAAATCGCACCAGGGGTGATGCTGGGTATAAATCCATACTCAGCCCTAATGATGATCATCATTTAGAACACATATTTAGAGCTCACTGCTGTTTGGATGTATGGCTGTCCTGAGGCAGCCTCATTCACAAGACAACTCATTGATCTTACGTGGAAGTCACCTTTAAAAGGGGGGGAGATGCTGAAAGCGAGTTTTGAGGTGAGCCTGAGAGAGAATCAAGGGGGGAAATCAACCAAGGGAATCCAACAGAAAACAGATACGAAAAGAAATCCAACTACAAGACAGACTCAACAATATGTACATACAAATGCAAATGAATAAATTAGCACAAATGATCATACAATCACTTGTTTGTCGCTGAGTCCCTACAGTGTTTCTCAGATGAGGCTTTTCTGCCTCATAAGTCCGCACAATTAAAACTTTAGGGAAAATGAAAGCATTACATAGGAGTCCTTTGAAGTGTGCGTGTGAGAGTGTGTGTAGGAGTGTGTAGACATGTTGCATAGATTGTAATACATGTGTTTGAGTGTGTTTAGTTCTTACATACAACATACTCAGAGACATGAATGAAGGAAAAAGCTGTTGATTCTCATGAATAAGAGATTAGATTTAAAAAAGCACATCTGTTGTCCTTCTGTTTGAGACACCAGAATAATCCCAGCATTGTAATGGGAAGCCAATTACTAGAAAGCACTCAAAGAGTTCAAACCTCTACCAAGGCATAACCCAGCACAGTACAGTTACTATAAACACTGTTGTTCCCTTAAAAAAGCAACACTGTCTTGTGAAAATATTCACTCACAAGGATCCCATCCTCTGATCTTTCCTAAAAATATTATAATTTCTTATTTGGGTAATACTCTATCTCACAGAAAGAATTAATCAAGATCTTTTCAGTCCTTTTTTTCTCTGTATTGTTGCTAACAAACACAACACCATTGGTGGCAGTAATTACTGTCAAACACCTTGTAACCTCCTAAGGCAAAGGATGACAAAAAGACCTTATTAGTCAAGTTATTTGGTGCAGCAGAAATGCTTCAGTGCACTTTACAGAGCCACTTTCACAACTAAATCAAAAATATAAATTATCTACACAACATGTGGACCTAATATAAAGAGTACATGTCCATATTGTAAATCGAAAGTACCAGCATGTCTTATCAACACATGCATAAACAGAAGTAACTGACTTTTGCTACGATCTCTGGCACATCCTCCTTGTCACCACTTATGTTTAAATTCTGTGGTGCTTGTTCTCAATTGTAAACTGTAGTTCTGGAGGCTGGGCCAGACTATTTGTTTTGATTGTAATCACCCACTTGTAAGTTAATTTGTGTTAGAGAGGTGTGGAGTGTTACCTTCCTGTGTGGTTTCCTTTTGTTACAACGTTTGATCTGAAACGGTGATACAGCTCCTCGTAGTAATAATAATAATTTGATCATTAGTATTATAGTAATTTAAAGCATTTATATAGTAAATAAAGCAACATAAGTCAACAACCAAAAAGGGGAGCATTTTTTTTGTTTTTTTCTTGTTTTCTCTTGTGTACTTTTTGTTTTGTTTTGTTTTTTGTTGAATTTATTTATTTTTTTTGTTTAGTATGTGTCAATGTATTGTATATATGTAACTGTGACCTTGTGTCAATGTATTTTCATTTGGTGGTTTAGCCTTTTTGTTCTTAGTCTATTGTGTGTATATATAAGTTGTTGCAGTGGTGATGCACATTTGGGAAAAATAAAGTTATAAAAAAAAGATATAGCTCCTCGTGAAGGAATCCTCCAACTTTACTGCCAGTATTTTTGTTGTTCTTGTTGAATTTAATCTATTTATCATAGTTTATTCCACCTTATTCCACATCTGGCACCTTAACGTTACTCCCAGTTACTTCTCCTGATCTGAGCTGGTTTGTAACAGCTTCGTTCTCTAAACAGCCTCTAAAACCTTCACATGTTGCAGTCCTGTTGCTGCATGTGCCTGCATTTGGATTTAAATTCAAATTCATCAAAACATTTTAAATCATTCGCCCTCGGTGTCAGCATAAACTACTACTGTGGTTGGATTTAGACCTGCTCATTTGCATTGATACTGATTTTGTTTGCAAGCATCACACATTTTCAGAAAGGCTGCAGGGTGTGTGTGCAGCTCTCACTCCAACATATGGGTGCAGTAGGAGTGTGTGCGTGTACTGGTATGACTGTGTTTGCAATTACACTTGATGATCAGGCTTAAAATACAAGTAATTGAGAATGCAAATTAGATTTTGGGTGCTCCAATCTGGGAGGTGAAGTGGTTCAAAGCGTTTCTTCCCCTTCATTAAGTAGAACTCATTGTTTTAATTACACTTTGGTTCAGCATGCTGCTCCACTTTCTCTGTTATTTTTACTGATGAAAAACAAGCATCTGTGGGCAAGGGAGAAGACATGGTGTGCTTGTGAGAGGCAAACAGCAGACTTAACTAGAAGAAGAACCCCAGTAAACACTTCATAACCACATACATACAGTACAAAACAGAGCAGAGTACACCCCTGTGCAACATCACTTAAATGTCAAATGATACAAAATTGTATCATTGTATGGTAATTGAATCATTTAGCTGAACAGTAGGGTATCTGCCCTTATGTAAAATTAATAAAAAACAGTAGCTGATATTTTCTGTTAAAAATACAGACCCCACAGTGGGAAGTCAACACAGTGAAAGTCAGTACACCACCTTTATTTTTCATGACACTCAATCCTCCTTGGCATGGAGGAGACACCAGTGTTGCACAAACTTCTACCATTTTTCAAAGCTGTTTTTTTTCACCTGCTCTTTGCTGGAGGCATTGTGCTCCTTTACCTTTCTCCTTAAAACCCCCCCCAAAGGTGTTCAGTTGGATTAAAGTCTGGTAACATATTTGGCCAGGTCACAGTTTTCACTTTCTTCAGAAACTCTTGTGTGATTTTGGCGGAGTGCTTTGGATCATTATCACGCTGGAATATTCTTCTTCTGCCGAGCTCCTGGAGACCGGGAGTCGTCGTGTCAGCCAGCAATTTGCTATATCCACAGGCATTCATCGTGCTATGCAGCCCCATATCATAACACTCCCACCTCCGTGCCTCACTGTCAGGACTATGCTCGGTTCACGCCAACCATGCTGGGCCCCATCTGAGCTGAACAAATTTGAGTTGGTCTAGCTCCGACTTCCTTTCAAGTATAATCTTGCATTTTTGTGCCAAATAGTAAGTGGAGATTTTTTTTTTTTCCTTTGGATGCCGTCCATAGAGGTTGGCATTATACAATGACCTTTGCACTCTCTTAGCTCTTGTCACAGGAACTCAGATTTCCACTGATAGCCCCCGTGCCAAGTCCAATGAAGTTCTGTCAGAGCTGCATTGTGCAAGTAGCACACTGTCCATCGTTCTTATTCATGGTGCTATGGCTCATTTTGTATTTACTGATTACTGCTGCAACTGTGTTTTGGTTGATAGGATTTGGATTTTTTTTTTCATTCACATTTCCAAGTAAAATGTGACTTGCATGTGATCTCCCGTGTGAACTTAAATACGACCCAAAAGTGTCCCGCATGTGCAGAAGAGGACATAACAATGTCACGCAGCGAGCGCGCTTCAGTGTTTGTGGAAGTAAACATGGACAATAACAGTGCAGCGTATTTTACGATTCTAACATTGTTGTCCAACCGGAGCAAACACATTTACAACCTGATTTTAAGAAAAAGGTTGAAAAGGAAGAGAGTCAAGTTTTTGGCCACGGTGTTTTGTGGGGCAGTGGCAGGAACATCCATCCAGAGAAACGCAGCCAGGAGTTGTGGGATAGTGATGCGAGAGGCTTTAATGACAAGGAGTTATGCATATTAAAGACGTTTGTCACGTACTGTGACTTGTAGGTTGGATAAATGCAACCTGGCCGTTCAGACAGAAGTCGCATGGTAAAAGATCAGATACGTATCTGATTCAGGACCACATATCCAAGTGGCCTGGGTCACATTTGGAAAAATCGGATCTGTGTTGTTCAGACTGTCATAAAAAGATCAGATACAGGTCGCATAGGGGCAAAAAAATCGGATTTGGGTCACTTTAGCCTGCAGTCTGAATGTAGCCTTAGTCACCACTCTTCCTGTGTAATTTGTTTCATAATTGTAAAGTATGACAATAATAATTGTCAGTCTTTCTGGAATTTTGTTTTCATGTGGAATCATGGACACAGGTCATCAATCTAAAGGTCCTTTATAAACCATGTTCATGCAATTGAATCAGTGAACTATTGAACTATTCCCAAGTTTCTATAATGACAGGATTTCTAACTTGTGTTTCAGTGACTGCTGGTGTTTTACTTTGTGCTGCATTATGTTTCTACTTTCGGGGCCTGTATTTTGAATATACGGGGTGGCCGTAAAGTCCCTTTACAATTTAAAAAATATATTACAAAAGCAACTGATAAGATATCTGACTCGGATTAGTTCTTTGTACTCAGTGATGAAAGGGGGACTATTAACTCTTCCTCTCCTATAGGCGCCAATAGGAGAGGAAGGGTTAACAGTACCTCTTTCATCAACAAGGTATCTGAAATACACAAATGCATTGATAACATTGATAACTACATAGTACATAGAGCAAATCTGATTAAGATATCTCCTTTGTAAAATATAAGTGCCTTTGTAATATATATTTTTCAAACTGTAAAAGGTATTTACGGACAACCTGTATAGTCTTCATAAAAGTTTTATTGATTGTGCATATGAGGAAATATTCAACTTGATAATGTAGAAATAAAGCAGTTGGTCATAAGTGATGCAATTGTGAAAGGTAAATTATAATTTGCAGGGGTGTACTCACTTTTGTTGTTCACTGGTCACTCAATATTGTATTTCGCCTTCACACATGTATTTATTTGTTAAAGCTCTCGCACGTGTATCGAAACAATTAGACACAAAATTAGAAACACTGAGACGCAAGATTAAGCCACTAGAAAAATCCATCAGCTCTCAAAAAATCAGTATGTGCCTTTATTGTCCTGACCCATTACTTTTTTTTAGTCCAATACTTCAAACATGACACAAATAATTATCTAAATGCATAAACTGTGCGTATTCGCAACGGGACCTGTATCCTGTGGCTTGTGGATTTCCATTATGGCTTTTTGAAGAAGTCACTATGCTCCATTTCAAGTCTTTTTGATCTAGCTGATTTTTTTTGTATGGTGGTCACAGGGCCTTAAACATCCTGCCTATGATGTTATGCTAATAACTTTCCTCAATAAAGTCTAAAATGAGACAGATACAACATCTTTGATCTCTAAGTTTGTGAAACTAAACTTTGGATAGTGAACGCTGGAAACAACTCCAGTCTAACAGTCAGCTGAAGCACTGATGTGTTTTGTTAAAGCGTGCAATGTCAGCTTTGAGCACTAAGTCACGGTGCGCAAGGGTAAACAAAACAACAAAAAAGGTGTTTGTTTTTTAAGGTTCTCAAAGAAAGAGTTACACTAGATTTGAATTTTAACTCGAAGGCACTGGGACACATGTTGTCATTTAACCAACTGGCCATGACTTTAGATAACCTCACCTCTTTTGATGTCAGCTAAGCCAGGTACCTCAAACAAGCTGAACAATCCTTTTAAAAACATATCCAGGAACACAACATTATACCGACTGACAACCAAAGAGTTTGAAGTGTTCTTACCTTCATAGGACACCTTGAAGCCCAGGGAGCCACTGGTGTCATCTGTTTTGAAGTTGAGCCACATCTGGTGACTGGTGCTCACCACAAGGTCAGGAGTGGTCGTACCAGACAGGCTGCAAAACAAGATTGAAAGATATTTTTTGATGAGTTTCGACAGCAAGTTATCCCAAATGTGAAACCCAGACTAGGTATTATACTTATTTTAAGTCACGTCACCACTTCAACGCCCAAAAGAACTGCTTCTGCTGTATCATTAAAACAGCTAAAACTGTGAGCAGCTAAAGCAATACCTGAATCTCTATAATTAACCATCTGACTTTTCCCATCCAAAAAAGTCCACTTTAAAACTGTTGTAAGCAATTCTAGCTCAGGAAACTTTTTTTTTTTTATCCTAACCCTCTAATTCAAAACAGCTGGGGACAAGAAAGTAGAAAATGAAGGCAAGATCAGTCAATGCCACAGAAGTAATTTAATCCTATTTGAATAGTAATTTCACCCAACTCTAATTAGGAAGTGTATAGCTGCAGAGTAAGTGATTAGGGTTCTAATTTTAGTGACAGAACACGGAGAATGGTAGGAGTAGTAGTCGTGTCTGGATGAGTTGGGTTTGCATGTTTTTGTCTTTTTTTTGGGTAATTTGTTGAGTTTCTGTGAACTTCTGCACACATGTGGGGAAAAGAGATAAAATATGTATTGTATCCAAAAATGAAACACCAGAGGGCTGGTCAAAGATTATGGAGTTTTAGGGTGTACTTGCAGTTGCCTTGTTTTAATTGCAAAAGCTTAACAATCCCTTTCAGATTGAATGTTACTTGACTGACCCATGAGAATTCTTTCAAGCTGAATATCCCCCCCCAAAAAATTACTTTGTTATCACTTTTTTCATCTATAAACATATGTCTGTGGTATGAAGACTTGTTATCTAATGCCCCAGCAGATAAATTAGGTCAAAGTGTTAATAATTTACCTGTAAGCTAATCAACATTAATGGAGTACATTTACATAACACTTTCATGACCTTAGCCAGGTCCCAAAGTGGCAACTCATTCACCCATTCACACACACCAATGGCTACAGAGCTGCCATGCAAGGCGCTAGCCACCATTAGCAACTTAGGGTTCAGAGTCTTGCCCAAGGACACTTCGACATGTGGACAGGAGGAGGCGGGGATCGAACCCACAACCTTACGATTCATAGGCTACCCACTCTACCTCGCCTACAGCTGTTGCCCTATATAAAGTAGTATCCGCCCATGGCAGTTACATTATTGCCACATAAGGACATCCTTTTCCCTTTCACACCAAATACTTCTCTTCTAATATCAAACTGTCAGAGCAAGTGAACAAAAAAAAGTGACTTGATTGGTTGTGACTCATTGCCTATTAACTACCGCATTTACGACCGTGCTGCGGTAAGGTGACATGCCCCTGACCTTAACTTTGCAAAAAATAATTCTCTACACCTTGCGCACGCTTGTCTGCACCACTGATTCACAAAAATACAGTCCTGAGTTTAACACTGCTGATAGCTGCAGTATATTCTGCCGCGCTAAATTTGTTCCTGTTTGTTTGTGTGCAAGAGTGCAAGGACTGAATTACTCACTGTACTTTCTCACATAAAGAAGTCCACAAGGGGGGGAGGAAAATCCTTAATTGAACAAATTAAGTCAGTTTCACTGTTGTGTACAGTCTTTGTTGTGTATTATGTAAAAAAAAAGAAGTATTAAAGTGAGGAAGATCTTCACACATCAGCAAACTCTTCCCCTCCCTCATTTATCTGCAACTTCCTCCCACCCTGCCAAGGCAACCTCGCATAAAAATTGATCTATAAAAACTTTATTAAGGTGGTAAATTTCAGCACAATTAATAACAACATCCTGTGAATTGTTATGGAGCATCTGCTTGCGCAAACTCCATTAGGGGGCATCAATATGCAGTTTGCAATGCTGCGCCACATGGCCGTGATCTTGTTTTTTAACGCTGGAAAGAGAGATGATTGACAATGTGGTGCGACGTCTATTTTTCATGCACTGCTGCATCAGGTGGTGATGAAATATAAAAAGAAAAAAAAGAAGAGAAATTGTATAACTGAGAAAAAAAAAGGGCCCGAGGGGAAATGAAAGACAAGAGAAGGGTGCCGCTGGGTGAAGGGGGGTAGAGGAGGAGGAGGACGGGGAAAAAGTGAGTGTCCCACAAAGAAGAAAGGTGAGGAGAAAGCAAAAGACAGGCTCTGATTATATGGACAATGACTAGCAAAAATGAAAATGACTGCTAGCTTGAAAAAGTTAGAGAAAGTAGTGAAGATTAAAGCCAAAGAAAAAAAAAAAAAGAAAGAAAGAAAAAGTTGGAGGTCAAAGGAGTCACTCACACGTGGAAGATGGTCTTCTGGTCTCCCACCACCTCGCCGTCCCCCACCGTCAGGGTGTCATAGCCTCGCTCCAGGTCAAAATCCTCAAATGTCAGCTTGATCACCTAGACAACAGAGAGGACATCGCCAAGACAACCGTAAACGCCAGATGCTCGAATGCTCCTGAAACCAGGTGCAGAGAAGAGACCCCTTCCCATCTGTAACTTTCCATCTCTCTGCGTGTCAATCTATCATCCATCAGTGTCATTTGACATATTTCAGTTCACACCCATGCACCAGCTGGGTATATTCTGAAGACAGACTTTTGTTACCATCAGTTTCTAGTTGGAAACACTCGCACGCCTTCAATACATCGTTATCTCATCTGCTTCCAATTACAACGGTTCTTACATCGTGTGTGTGTAAACTAAAAGCTTACAATGTCTAGATGACTGTGTGTATACTTTGTAACTTTTTCTTTGTTGATTGTAAACTAATCAAATGTGATTGCTAGCCAGACGGCCTCCATGACCCCTCCACTTTGCTCATCAAATCAGCAGGTTGCAGACGCCTTTGTGTCTCATTTAGAAAGACTTAAAATGGATTAAAGCACATTAGGAGAAAGTATCAGATTGTAGCAATAAAACATAAAACAGAACTATTTGCTCCACCTCATTTCGATGCTGCAGGTGGGAGTGACAACGGAGGAAGGTGACAAAGCTGAGAGAAGCAAGGGTCAACTCTAATAAAGACAAACTGATAAGGTTTTAATTAAGATATAGAAAAATGAGGATAATAAAAACAGAGTAATGTATGTATAAATATAAATACAGAGGAACCAAAGTGAGGACTGCCTTTGACTTCTGCTTTAAATTGGCTGCCACTGATTTCTGCAAAAATTCTTAATGTTTTCAGAGGGCTGAGAGAGCAAGGCCTAATGAAAAAGCTTATATAAATGCAAATTGCATTCTGTCCTATGTTAAACCTAGCGCCTAATGAAAATTGCCAAGGTGGAGAAAAAGATTGATGGTGCGTAAGCAAAATAGGTCAGATCGCTCGATAAATAGAGTTTCATACCACAAACTCATCTCCCATCTGGCAGCCAACAGGTGAGGTACAGTGAGGACAGAAAGAAAAAAACAACAACAGCGACCGTATTGTGAGGGAGCGGCGACAAATACAGCAAATTGATTTGTGCTATATAGATAACATGATCATATTCAAAGAAGCTTAATGGTCATTATTGCTGTAGCCTGAGAACCTGAGACCTTACTTAAACTTTGTCAAACATTTTTGAGTCAGGCTGATTTAATTATCATCTCCACCATGTGGTTGCCTGCATTAGTTGCTTTGCTGGTTGGTTTATTTTGTTTGATTTGTTTTTTGGAGACAAACAGTGTTACTCAAGGTATGAATTATTAAAGTTTGGGGGGAAAAAACACAAAAAAAATCCCTGTGTTGCTTCCCAGAGTTGTTCTTTGTTTCTTCACCAACACTTCAATATGATCTATTACTAGTCCTTTTTAATTACTTTAAGTATTTTTCAGCACTTGTACCTGTCACTGAAGGCAGCATGGCTGAACTACACATGATCTATGGAGGGCATAGTTGGGGCAGTGTGCCCTCTGAGTCTGTACCGCCACTTTCTTAGTGTCTGCTGTAAACGACTTGTACATCTGCTTCTGTTACTCAAGTAAAACCGAACAGAGCTCTGAAAATCTGCCTGGATACGAATCTTGTACTTGGCAGGTAGGTTTGTTTCACATATCTCTGAGAACTTGTCACAGTTGTTCTGTGGATTTTGGCTGTTGTAGTTACTTGTGTGTCTTCATTCAGTGGCCTAAAGACAGCTCTGTACACCTCTGTATGATTGGGATCTTTGTGAAACTGCAGAATAAATCTGGGTCCAATCAGACAGACTCCAAGTACCTAATGGAGTCTATTTATTTTATGTATTTAGTCTATTTATTTTGAATCTAGTGCTATTAGACTGTACAACACACACATCTGAACTAAACTGAACTTGTTTGCTGGTGCACTTTTCTTCTTCTTCTTCTTGTTATTATTGTTTTATTATTATAACTTGTTATTATTACTTGTGTGATTTAATGTCTGTATTGCTGTGTTTGCTTCCGGACATTTGAATTTCTCCAAATGGGGATTAATAAAGTTTTATCTATCTATCAATCTAAAAACCTTCGCCAAGTTCGTATGCTTAATATTTGTTTGCGGTCTCTGATGTCATGCCTAACATTTTAGTTGTTCGGGAACAAAACCCCCAGTTTCCCCTGACACTGATGGATAAACATGTGAGGGACTGTAAACTAAGAACAGCTGGATTCAGTATCTGCGAGACAAACCCCCACATTAGTCATGATGTCACGAGGTTTTATTTAGGTCTGAAAAAGCTTTGTCATGTCCCACCCACCTCCCTTTTCAGTTCCGCCTCAGTCTCTTGCCTGACCTAACATCTCCTCTGGCTGGGCCTATGCGGATGGGCAGGAATAGAAGCCCATTACATCTCTAAACAGAACGAACAGGCTCGCTCCATCTTCATCTGAACCGGACACAGAGCGAGAGACAGCCTAAAGTACCCATGGCTGTTTCAGCAGGCTGCCCGTCGGGTATACCCAAGGGTGTCTATGTGTGTTTGTGTTTGTACACATGCAAGCAAAGGGCAGGGATCGGTGGGTGTGCATTGTATCACACCACCCCTTCCTGCCTTGCCTCTCACCTCACATTGCCTCTCTTTTACTCGGCGCAGTGCAATAAGAGAACAGATTTGTAAAACCATTTTGTTCGAGTTCAGAGAAGGATATTTGGCAGGAAGGCAGCTGGGTGGCCTTGAACACAACTCCAAAGTCAATGGTCTGAACAGAATGGCTATGACTCTTTCATGATATGCTCCAAGCATGCTCTCAAAACCTCGCCATTACTCTGCTGTTCATTTCACTCTCTTCTTCTTCTTCTTCTCTCCCTCACCACAGGTGCTGCTAACAAGTCGCTTTGTCTTTTGCTGGCTCGGCTCCAGCGCTCCATCCCCGCCCTTTCATTTTTCTTATCTCTCACATTTTTCAATGAGAGAGCCTCTGTCACATGGTGTGTTAGACAGCCCCCAAAGTGTCCTGTAGCAATTATCAAAAGGATAAAATGAGTCAGGTGTGTCAGAGAAGCCTTTTCTCTGGAGTTCCTCCCTCACAGGTGGAAACACATCAGTCAGCTGCCTTTTGGTTTGTCTGGCAGCCAAAGACACCACTTGACACTCCACTGGAAACAATAGCAAAGCTAAATTAACACTTAACACGGACGAATCAATCTTGCGTTTAATGACTGTCACCTTCGATGTGTCTGTCGCCGTGATGACCCAAGTGCAGTTGGCGTTGTTGTCGTACTGAACCGGGTAGTTCGGGGATGTGATGACACCACTGGGTCCCCTCAGCTGACCTCCACACATCGGCGCTACGAGACAAGACGCACAAGAAAGAGGTAAATGTCCGATCAATGACAGGTCAATGACAGCTTAAACACACACTTTCTCGTTAATAAATCACTGAAGACGTGTAGCGTCAAATTCTCTCCTGGATTGCCTTGTAAATCCAGAAGTCGTTCTGCTGTTTAGCAGAATGACTCGCACCGCAGTGCTCCCTCTAAATACTTTACTTGCTGATTTAGTGTGACAGCATGAAAAACAGACTAATGAAAGATTCAATCAAACCCATAAATCACACTTTTTACCACAGGTCTGAACTACACTGGAGAGAAGATCTTTTTTTGTGTGTGTAAATACTGTCTGGGTCTGTAATTTATTTTAACAAGAAAACAAATTAGATTATTTCAGATTGTCCTTATGAGCCTCTGCTGTTGTTAAAGTGGGTCAAACTGCACTTGGGCACGTGTTGCATGCACATAAACTGTCAAGAAAAAAGACAAACAACTAATTACAAATCAAGTTGTGCACTTAGATATTCTCACAAAAAAAAAAAAGAGTAGGTAAGCAGTTAGCACACCGAGCTTGAAAGGACAAGGTGACTTTTCTTATCAGGGCCTGAGGGTGTCTGCATGGCAGCACTGTTAAACACCCCTTCAAATTAAAGCAGAATTTCTAATGAGTACTTTAAGGAACAGAGTGTGTTGGTGTGTACATATGTGAAGGGGAACCTTAAAGTATTTGAAAGGGCCTGAACCGACTACCCGCATTTTTAATGAATTACGTCTGAGCGAGGTCCTCCGGGTGTTGGAGCCCGAGTCGGTGGCTCCATGCTCCACCCATCTCCAACCAAATCACCCCTATTAAAATTTAAAAAAGGAACTTTGGCAAAGTTAAGGAGAGAATAAAGTAATTAATATGAGTTGTGCTGACAGTGAGGGTGACCTTAACAAAAAAAAAATAATACAGCAGAAAGGAAATCCACTGAAGCTATCATATCCTCTCCTACTTTCTGTTTTTTAATCATGGGGATCATTATGTCTGATACACCCACACTGTGTGTTTGGTGACAGACATTAAAGTGCAGCAGGCTGACCAGCAATCAAATCAACGATGGAGAAGTATTGCAGCAGCTTGGAGTGAACAGAAAAGAAGGTATGAAAGAAAAGGGAAGCCATGCATTTTATATCAAGAGAATGAATTTTGCTGCCAGAGATGAGGTTCTTTCCTGTGCTAATGATGGCGCTGTTTAATTTAATGATGACTAATGCTAATTTAGGATACAGATCTTCAATTATTCCTAGATGATGTTTAATCTTTATTTAAACATGGTGAGGCTGAACAAAGGCACAGTACCAAAGGTTAAATAATGGATGATGGAATGGGATATTCTTAAAGGGCAATTTCGCTGACATTGTGGATCATATGTCAATTCAACTGTCTCTTTACACAAAGCAGAAAACTGACTACATGTGACACTCCGGCTTACACTCATTCACAATCACTGTTTTTTTTTTTTTTGTTTAAAGAACAGAGGATATAAATGTCAGTAAAAGCTCTTTAACACTGTTTAACATCACAAGACACTGCAATTAGTCTCTGAAATCCAGGAAACTAACAATAGCAATCAACCCCTCACCCACTCCTCCACCCCCGCCACCTAATATTAAACACTTCTAAAATGAGCCAGTTCACTCTACAACCCAATTTGGATAAGCAGGCACAGAAGATGAATGAATGAATGAATGAATGAATGAATGAATGAATGAATGAATGAGCCAGTTCAATGTCAACAGTCCACTGAACTTTGTTGCATAATTCTAACTACCATATTTTCCGGACTATAAGCCACTACTACCGGTACCACCACTACCGGTGTGGCTCATGTATCGGTGGCATGAAGCTCGTTAGCTTTTTACAAGCTAGCAAGCTCCGTGCCGCCGATACGTTAGCCTCGTCACATCAGACCTGGTCAGAGTGGACCACATGAAACTGTTCGAATAAATTCAATAGCGGCTTACAGACAGGAGCGCTCAATAGTCCTGAAAATACGGTATTTATTTTTGTATGTTTTTGCAATCGGTTCTTTTTCATTTTAAAACTTACCGCAGGGGTATATCTTCCTCCTCAGACTTTTTGTTTTGTTTTTGTTTTAATGTCAAAAACCCCTCAAACAAACAAACAAAAAAATCACATGCCTACATCTCGAAAAGCAAGTTTCGATGCAGCATAAAGGGATTTTATTTCTTTACAATTCACGCATTTTTGCTGGTCATCCACAAGACTTCTGCTGCTCCTTCTTTGTCCAACAGGTTGTTGCTATTTTCTGGTTTTCTAGGGCACACTTGATTTTTTTTAAGATGTCCCCAGCTGTTTTGGCAAAGATGAACATGAATTTAGCTTGTTTTTCAGTCTTCTATCTTTTCCATCTTACTGACAAACCACTTCACTTCAATCTAAACAACAATTAATGTTGAAAGGACACACAGCTGCCCACTTTGCAGTGTCCAGTTACTTGTGAACACTTGTAATGTGGGCAGTAGATGTAGTGAAATGGCTATATTCACACACAGATCTATCCATCCATCTTCTGTACCCACTTATCCAGTACAGGCTCACCAGCTGGCAATGGGCCACTGGACAAATGACGAGTCTTAATGCTGACATAAACCTACTCAAATTAAAGCTAAGGCTTGGCACTTTAATATAATATTAATTAATAATTAACTACTTGAAGATTGTAACAGTCTTTCATTGATTCCTCATCTCATGGTTTGCTTGGCAACTCTGATTAACTTTAATAATAAAAACAAAAACAAACATAACAGGAAATAGTGATTTAAAAGACTTTTCTATTCATTCTGTAGTTGATGGTCCGATTTCTTAGCTCAAAGGGAACACTACCACTGCTTAAAGTAATATATCATCATGTGCTGCTTTCCAATTACTAGATCTTCATCACTTAATCAAACCACCATACTAAAGCAAAAGTTTTAAATCTGATCTACTTTGATCAGATAATGTTAGAGAGGCTTGCTAGAGAAATGAAAAATTAAGCACTACGTCAGCATCAGCAGACCTGCATGTATGGAGCCTGATGGCTTTTCCTGCCTGTCATACAGTGATCACAAGTGAGGAAGATATGATTGATGGGCATCACTACACCAGCATGGCTAAACAACAGGAAGCAAAAGAACGCTGGCCAAAGGTCAAAGTCAGGCCAGTCACAGCAAAATGTTGAAAAGTAAACAGCATCACAGATAAAGGAAGAAAATGGACTGAGCACCTACACAAAATGACAACAGACACAAGAGTTGAGTTTGACATTTGAGTTTTGAAGAGGTCATTTTGAGTCTACCTCCGTCACACATGTGCGTGGATGGACAAGACAATGCCAGTCCTTACCTCTGCAGATGGGCCGATCGTCACTCCAGCCTACGTAGCTGTCTGTCACTCGGAGACAGCTGATGCTCTTTGAGCCCTGCAGTTCATAACCCTCGTCGCAGGAGAAGTGCACCGTAGCTCCCCGCCTGCAGTTAGATTGCACACAAGGAAAACACTTCAGAACCATCCCTGTACAAATCAGATTAAACCAGCAGTGGGGCTGCAGGAAAACTTTCTTTCTTTCTTTTTTTGCCTTCCTGGTTGTGATATCCAAAAGTGCTGCACTGTGGGAGACGGATGTTACCCATTTGTTTGTGTTACAGTTGACCACTGATAGAGACAATGGCTCTGACAGGAACAAAACTCCATAATCCCACCGGTAATATCACCATCTCACACAAGCAGCCTATTAGTGTGCAGCAGCTCAAATAGTAGGGTATTTGTTTTAGTGTACACATTCCTCTATTTGTTTTGGTTGCAGGGGTTTTATGGAGCATGACATTGGATAATGCGCTGTGTGCGAGAGCACATTTCAAAATGCAGTCCCTGATTTGCTGACAGCACCCACAATGGCTCAGTGTTGATTAAAACTCAACTGTGAACTGCGTGAAGTTAAATGTACTCACGGTGAACTTGAAGATTTGAGTGAATTCAGATTTTTTTTAAAAAAAGCACAATTTCAATATTGTGGCAGTCCTGATACTGTGGCAATAACTGACTAGAGTACAATTTAAAAAGAAAAGAAAAAGTAGTTATTGTAAGAGACAAAGTAACACAAGATTCTTTGACCTTGGCAAATTATTTTAAAAAATCTTATGTTTAAAAGTCATTTAACTCAAGAAGCAAATGGCTTGAATTAAACACTCGTAACTGCAAACTGAAACTTATTGTCTACCATTGTACCACCAGCCCATTCCTGTTCAGAGATCTTGGATAAGTTGATAGCTTGTAATACTGGAAATCATATTTGACCACTTATGAAAAAGGTGTGAGTGTTTTTGTATGGAAGTCCTAATGCCATACTGGGTTACCATGATGCACATCATATGGGCTCAGGACTGAATCTCCACTGGTGTCACTCCTGAGTACAGAAGGGGTAAAGATGGCTGAAAGTGACTCAAAAGATAGCGAATACACATTTGTTGCAGATTCTGGAAGTGCTGTAACAACAATCCTGTGTAGCTAACACATGCTGAGCCCATGTGATGTCAGAGCATTTCAACCAATCAGAAAAAAATACACTTCATTTGTCTGATTGGTTGAATTAATTGAAATGGCGACTTCCATGAAATCTTCCATGATGGGGGAATTGTGACATTCAGAGATGGATATCTTAGTCGTATGAGCTCTTCATTTAAAAAAATTCCCGTTAATCATTAGTTTATGCTGTGATCTAGACTGTGTTTTGACCATGGCTGTGGCTCAGGTGGTAGAGCAGGTCCCCTATGGATCAGAGGATTGTGGGGTCGATCCCCGGTTCCTCCTGTCCACGTGTAGCGATTGGTGTGTGTGTGTGTGTGTGTGAATGGGTGAATGAGGTGCCATGTAAAGTGCTTTGGGACATAGCTAAGGTCAGGAAAGCACTATATAAATGTACTCCATTTACTATTTTTTAATCCCTCTACCTATTCAGTTGCATTTATCATTTAAAACTCCTGATGTTGATGGTGATATGTCTTCACTTGGTTTTACCTGAAGTCGGAGCCTTTTCTTTTTCCTCGATCTGGAATCCCAGGATCTGGACACATGTTGTGTCCCTGTGCTACTCCCATCTGAGACACTAATGGGTGAAGACAGAGAGAACAACATTAGCAGAAGTGGACTATTCAACAGTTTAAGGTACATGAAATTACTTGTTCTGAAAATGTATATATAAATATGCATATAAAAACTTGGTAGGTCCTCAATCATACCATTTGATTGACATATTATTATACAAGAATAAAAAGTACATTAGCCCTTTGCTGATAACTAGTGACATTACAGGTTAAAATAAATAAACAAATGAAGACAGATATTTTAATTCAAAGATAAAAAGGTTGATGAGTGTAATTTAAAAGGTGCTAGCAGCTGCCTTACATGAGAAGTGCTTGACATTTGTGCTGCACTTGTCTCCTGAACATTCATCTTGACATACTTAACATTATCAAAATACATGTTATGCTGGTGCGCATTGCTCATGGTGCTCCGTTAAACCCTGTCACTCGATGCCAAACAGTGTCACGAGGGGTCAAATAAACCTGGCCGACCAGGAGAGCTCTGACTGACCGAGCGGGGTCAAGGGGTCAGCAGCAGCCAATCAATGTGACACCTGCTCATTGGCTATGGTCCCAGTGTGAGGCCAGACAGCAATGAATTTAAATTAAGGCTCACTGGTGTCAGCAGAGGTAGTAATAGAAAAAAAAATAAATAAAAAATGGGATGTTAATAACGGATAAATGTCAAATAAACAGAAACGGATGCTGAAACCTAGGAGAAGTGTGACTAAGTGATGAAAGCCAGGCTTACTCACATCTCCTGTATTTGAGGCAAACATTGTGAGATTTGATCGTATTAACAAACAATGTATTTACAGATCAGGGTCCAGGGAGTCAGTAGAGTTGCCGTTGAAGTTTAGCTTTGCTTTATATGTGAAGAAATGATGTTAAAATTCTGATCACGAGACTTTTTACACACTAAAGTAAAGGCTGTGACTAAGTGTTTGCTGAGGTCCAACAGATTGTAATTCAAGACTTTAAATCTTTCACTTTACATTTTTATGGGGAGAAAAAAATCTAAGAAATTAACTTCACTATTTTCCACACTTCTTGTCTTTCCATTAAGGGGCCGCAGGCGATAAAATAATGCAGCAATCGAAAGTGGGATGTAAAGTGGAGTAAAGGTAAAGAAAATATAAGGCATTCAATCAATGCAAATGAAAAGTAAATAAGAAAAAAATGGATTTCTACTGACTGACAGAAGGGTTAAAAGGAAAGTGTAAAGCAGATATGGATGAAACAAATTGCAAATGGCCTTGAGGCAGCATTGCAATTACTGCTTTGTAGCAGCTCTTCATGTTCAACAGGTTATTCTCAAACCTTTAAAACGTCCGTCTCTTGTGTCACTCTGCTCGGGTGACTAATAGCCATCAAGTTGTTAATGCTACCGATGTTTGAATAAAGCTGAATGGGATAGTGGACGGTGAACAGTGGATGTGAGAAGACAAGGGCAAAGGAAGACACTGTGAAAAGAGCGTCCGATGCAATTACTGCTGTCCATTTGCTCTTCGAAGTGCATCTGTAGCACAGACTGTGTGTCCTTTGTGTCTATACCTTTTGACAGTCAGCAGTTACCCTTTTCTCTCGCCCAGGAGTGGAGGAAAAAACTTTAAAATGACTTTGAACAAGAGGTGAGATAGGAGACCCACTAAAAAAAAAAAAAAAAAAGATTGTCTGGCATCTTCTCCACACAAGTTGTCGGGACAACACTGAGGTTTTTTTCAGTTTTTTAAAAGACTGATAGAATTCAGAGGGCTATTCAAGGTGTCAGGGCTTTTTCTTGCATTGAGCCTCGAGGGACTTGTTTTAGTAATTCTGTTCGGGGAAAGTGAAAGGAGCCGTCCCTGCTGCAGATGTGACAGTGGCTTAGCATTGAGCATAGAGGTATTTCCTTCTAATACCACGGCCACAAATTGCGACAAGGTTGTGAAAGGTAGTCCTGAGAAATTCCCTTGTGAAAACCAAAACAGCTGATATGAAGTGAAGTATTTTCAATGAGTTTCTTGGTGATAGCATCACATTTCCAATTCTGCTTTCAGGTATAACGGGTATAAAGTAGGGCTGCCGCTAAGGAATATTTTAGTGATCGAATAACCTATTGATTACTCCATTGATTAATTGAATAAGAAATGCATGTTAAGCTGCAATAATGAATAGCGCTGCCAAACAATAAAAATTTGTATGAGGGTGGTTTGTCGCAAGCTGGGCGACGGGTTAGCTTAGTGCTAGCAGAACTCCGTACTATCGTATGCTTCCCGTTAATGTGGTATTTGTAACTGGAAGTGCTTCGGTGAAAACTCCTTCCTGTAGAGTGTGTGTAATACTTCGTCTGTTTTTTTCGTTCTCACATTTCCCATAAACAAGGCCAACATACTATTTAACGTTTTCCAAAAAAGCCGTACTGTTTCGCGTCTTCCCTCTTTATTGGTTGGCTCTGCTGCCTGTCACTGTCTCCTTCCTGTCTGTTTCTGTGAATAACATCAACAGTCAGAGCGATACTGCCCCACCAGTTCCTGTCGGGAACTGCAAGTACAGATGACTTTTTCTGGCTGATATTTGATTTTACTAATAACAAAAACAACAATTCGACGCTTCGATTCTTGAATTTCCATGTGGATGAATTTTTATAAATTTTATAATCAATTATGTCGAGTAATCGTTGCAGCCCTAGTATAAAGCATTATAAATCTTATCTTATCATTAAGGGTAAATCACGCTGCACTAGCAATAGGCTGTTTACACAAGTTCAACACAAATGTCAGCCTGAAATGCAAGGGGACAAGTAATATTAACAAATACAATAAGTTTACGTGAACTTCTACATTTACTGTAAAGATATATCCTGACATGCTGTGAGGAAGGTCAAAAGTTGAGGTGGAGGGCGTGAGCTTCCTGGGATGTTTGGGCCATTTCGACACGATGCTGCTCTATCCTCTTGTTTCCTGGGCAGATGAGGCCCAGAAACTCTTGAGGCTACTTCTGTAGCGACAACTGATCACAGACATAATTTCTCAGCTCTCAGCAAGCATCACAGAGCCGACTGATTGCTCTTCATCACAAACAGCGTTACATACAAGCCTTGTATCTCAAAGACTACATGGCGTGACGAATGCTGGGTAAACGCATTCACTACGTTCAAATAACTATGCATTTAAAGATTAATTGGCGTACCTACGCACTGATAAATTTCATGTGTTTTCAGCTCATAGCTGTATCAGACGTTGCAAATGTCAAGCTCCCACTGCGGCCTGTGCCGATACAGATAAAAAGATTTAGGAGGAGGACACTTGAAAAGATTAAGACTTTCCACTGTGTGTACTTGAAGTTTCAAACATCAAACTACAGAGATTTTCTTTTTGTGAATCGATTGGATCTTTATGGCTCTTGATTTCAGAATGTGCTTGATTCGACTCTATCTTCATCACCAAAAAGAGGAAGAGGACAGCCCTTGCTTCTCCTGATCTACAGTACCCCTCGAAGCCAGCTGGATATCAAATCACACCATATGGACAAGACCTTGATCCGTATTAAGGACCAGCAGAGGTGAATGAATTTCTGATTTCAGGATCCTTTAACCACATATTTAAAGTTTAAAGAGTGAAACTTCCTGTGAAGAATGTGGTGGTGAGGTATTTGTTGATGCCTGCCCTCAGATGTGCAAAGCTTTACTTTGTTCCCACTTTGAGTGGCTAGGAATAAATAGTTATCATTATGTTCTTCAGGCAGTTTGTGATATAAGATTGGAGGCAAAAAGGCAAACAAACTTGTAGGTGCTGTTCTTTTGTATTTTACTAAGTTAACAAAAAGTTTAGTTAAAAGTTAAATTACACACATCAAGAGTTGCTCAGGAGTCAAACAGGCAGCTGCTGGAATAAAAAGGCTTGTGATAAACAGCTAGGTGGAGAGGCTTCACTGCAGATAAATTCTCAAGGTTACTAAAAAAAAAAACACCTTCCAACCAATTACAATCCAGAGTTTTTGATGCTATTACCCCAAATGACTCCTGGTTATGTGCATGCATGCATGTGTGTGCATGTGCTGCTCTGATAATGAGTTTGGAGTGTTGTGAGAAACAAGTTATACTGGCTGTAAGTAGCCCTCTGAGGCCACTTCACGCCCAGATGGATGCTTAATGTGCTCGATGCTTAATATCAAGTAGATCCACAGAAACTTTTCTTCTCAGGGAAGAAGAACTTTCTTCTGTATAAGAGGCAAAATTAGAGATGGAAATTTACAGTTTGCAACTTACACACTGATATCTTGTGGTGGTTGTCTTTGCTAGGCAACATC
This sequence comes from Pseudochromis fuscus, assembly GCA_900323345.1. Lineage (NCBI taxonomy): Eukaryota > Metazoa > Chordata > Actinopteri > Pseudochromidae > Pseudochromis > Pseudochromis fuscus. The sequence continues at coordinate 58,932 of OOFC01050071.1, read as the reverse complement.
TTCACACCTCGAGACTTGAGTTCGGTCATCTTCTTCACTGTGGAGAAAATAGAGCAGAATGCTGTGTGAGATAGCAGAAAGTGCAATAACGACACCCACACAGTCCACCATTGGCTAAATGTCTGCAGTAGGTGAAATATATGCTGTAACATACACCGCTGCCCAAAGCAATCACGAAACTGAAGATGAGCCTGTTATGACAATACAACACAACTTTTTTGTTTCACCTTGAAGCGATGTACACCATACATTTGTTTCATGCTAATCCAAAAAGTAGTAAGTCCATAAGTCATAAGTTTAAACTGAAGAAAAGAGGTGGACAATGTACAATTTCTTTGCAGATTGAGAGTCCTCAACATACTATTATTATTTGATAAACAGGACTAGAAGGAAAGGTATACAAGGAGGAAAACTACTACCGTATTTTTCAGACCATAAGGCGCACCGGATTACAAGGCGCATTAAGTGACTGTCTCTTAACAGGTGCCATTTTGGGGTCCTTATACACACCGCAGTACTGTGTGTCAGCGGAGTAATATGTACTGTGGTACGTATTACTCCTCTCGGCTCCTGGCTACGGTAGCTGTAATCCTCCGACAATCGATCAAGCGGTGCGGCTTTGCGGTTTACCAAAGTCGTACTAAAACATTTTGACAGATTTTTGAGCACCGTGCACCACCATAAAATCGGTTTGAGGTCAGTAAACACAACCAGAATTAATACGTAAGGCGCACTGGATTATTAGGCGATTTTAGATTTTTTAGATAATTAAAGGTTTTTAAGTGCGCCTTATAGTCCAAAAAATACGGTAATTCCTATACACCAAAAAAAGAGGTTAAAATGATTGAGTGTGAAGAGAATTGCAGCAAAAAAATAAAGAGTTGAAGCAGCAAAGTAAGAGGCTCATTCGAATGCATATTTATTCACAAATTTCAAAAACACCATCAGCATTATCTGTGCTCCCCTTCACACTCATCCTATTTAATTACTTTGACGGTTCCTGACAAAGGAACTTTACTTGTTTTGCAAATGTGTTTTCATCCTTTCCTCTGTTTCAACTGCATTTCAATTCGGAGCTAATCTGAGTCATGTGTCAAAAAGTCTGTTTATTATGTATCTAGTGGAAAGAAATTACAATAAAGAAGTTATTTTTTTTTATAGGAGGTAGGAGAACTAGAACCAGGGTGTTGATAGGCTGTGGCTGCTTTATGTGAAGGACACTGAGGGGTTAAAGGGGGGTGTGGGGGGAGCAATGGAGATATTCAATCACTTCATCACTTCAACAAGCTGCTGCTGTGGAATCATGGGCTCGTGTGGAGTGGGAGATGGCTGAATTGCATTAAGTGTTTAATCTAATTAAAGTATTAGTCTCCCATTTCTCACTGGTCTTCTAAACATATCGAACCTGTAATCCCATAGGATCAATGCCTATGTTTTCCATATTCCACATTCTTCATCCATCCCTCTCTCTCAGTCGTTTTCTTATTTCTCTTTATCATTTCCTCTCTTCCCACCAGGCTTTGAAATTTCCATTGAATGGCTCGAGGTGAGATCCTTAGAGATCACCTTTTTGTGGACAAACTAATCCGTTTTCCCTGCTCATCCCTTCTCAAAGGTGACCCCTGAACCTCTACGAGTAATGGGACAGGAAATGGATGCACGGTGCAAAGAGGATTTTGTGTGTTGCGGTGTGTGTGTCTGTGTGTATGTGTTTCTGCAATTATGCGCCACTCGAATAATGATCATGATCTGAAAGGCAAAACAATTATTCTGCCAAAAGTTATAAAATATTTCACTTGCTCAAAGCCCCACATTGAACTGGCAACTGGTTAAAATAATGCAGATCATGTTTTGAGGACATTTAAACTCATATGCAGTAAAATCAGATCTTATTCTGAACTGCAACTAGTTCATTTGTTTTTCTGTAGTCTTAGTGAACACATTAAAATTTCTTCAGCCTCTGAGGAAAAAGCAAAAGCTTGTGATGTGTTCAAAGAGTTCATCATTACTGCAGTACAGTTATATACTGATTGTGTCACTAGAAAATCATTCAGTGAGTCTTTATAAATATGGGCGTTTATCCTTGGGGGCGACCATGACTATTAAAATCAAATATTATGAAAACCTGACCATTTACAAATACCTGAACTGAGCACACCAATTAGTTGAGAAAATGTTCTGATGGTAAAAAATTATTAATGACCATCCCCATAAAATATTGAAACACGTCTCCCTCTTACCTTGATACTGGGCGCTAAAACCTCTCAGCTTGTGGTTGCCGTCAGAGGTGAAGTGCAGGCGAAGCCAGTTCTTGCTGCTGATGATCGGTGAGGGAAGGTTGGGGCCAGTAAACCTGTAGAGAGAGGAGAGAGAGCCATTGACCATTAGCACATTATCACTTGTCGAACACTGCAAAGCAAACTGAAGCAATGGTCGTATAAATTAGCAGTAGGTTAAAGGTGAAGTGTGTACCAACATCTGCAGCATCTGTATCTCTCCATGTTTTTAAGCTAATGAATCTGCCTGTTTCACATAGTTTCTATTTTTTTTTTTTTTTTTTACAAATCTCAGTTATTCTGTTCAGCATGTCAAGCTATTTCATCACCACAAGCGATGTGTACAAATGGTAGCCATGGTCGGTATGCTATGTTCTGCAATATAAATCACTTCAGGCACACATATTTTATCTTGTTAGTATTTCGGCTAAGGATTTTCTGAGAGCAAATATGTAGAAACTAATTCCTGTGCAATAAAGTAGCTCTGTTTCTGTTTTGTGGCATAAAGCAATTACGCAATCCATCATATTTCCAATAAAGTCAAGCCCAATGGCAGACAATATATTGCAGAGGCTGGCAGAACCTGCCAGTCTTCCTGCTGATTGTCTTGTTTGTTTATGGTAATTGTACTAATGTTTCAAAATTAATGTGGCCACGACTTTGAGATGTTAAAATGCTTCACCTTTAAGATCTATTAAAGGGAAGGTCTGCTACTTAAGAAGGGATGTAATGTTAACAACTCTTAACCAATGTGTAGCCCAATAAAAAAAAAAAAAAAAAAAAAAGCGAGAGAGCAGGACGGACCAGCGCTGACATTTGTAAAGCAAAGACACTTCTTTTTATTGCTTTGAAAAACCAATAGTGAATTATACTTCACAAACACTTATAGTGTCTCCTGATCTGTATGCTAATGAGGGCTGCTGCTTACCAGGCACTTCTTCAGTTGTTAAAGCTCAAGTCATTTAGGGACACATCATGTTTTATCGTGAGAAACACTAACTCAAGCGGGGACACGCACTCCTACACACACATCCAGCGCCGGGCATACATTCGAACAAATGTGGGCATAAATTCCAATCCCCCAACTGTAAATTACATTTCCCCAGCTGTGTCCACCTCATCTCCCCAGCACAGATATATGCTCAGAGCAGATACATTTTGAGGTACACCTCCACACAGCTCGCCTTAATACCGATGGAAAAGGGCATAGAAGAAATGCAAATGAAAAAAAGTTTTGATTAAATCATTAAATTAAACTCCGAACAGGCAAAGAGAGGAGACACACTGTATTTTTCAAGCTATTAACTGTGAATCCAAAAGCATGTTTGTGTACTGAGGCAGCAGGGATGGAAAAAATAAAACCCTTCACTGTATACATCTAGTATAAAGAGAGATTCAGTCTGTTGAGGCTGTTTATCGGAGATGCGTGACTGACTGCTCTATACAACTCTCCTCGGATCAATTAAAACCATGTAGGGTTCTGGATGTAGGCAGATTTAGCCTTTGTTTTAATAAAGACAGGGCCCACTTTTGTTTATAAAGTAAGCTCTCGCTGCAGCAGTGGGGCTGCAGACATACTGTATAGTGAGCTTAGATAAGCGAACCGCAAATTCACCTTGAGGATTGAAGGGAAAGACAAAAAAAAACCAGAATCGAGAAAGATTTTTGTACAAGAGTTTTGGGCAGCAGCGGACAGGACAAACCACAGGGGATAAATGAGACATCGACAAAGGGAGAGATGGCCTATCAAAATGTCACTGATTTGACTTTTTCAGCCGTATGGCAAGCAGCCACCTGAAAACGCAGACGGGTAAGTGAGAGACGAGAGAGAGGAAAAAAAGCAAGTGTCGTGTCTAAGACTGCATCCAGCATGTAAGTGCTGTGGCCTCCATCCCCGTGTGATGCTGATGACCTCAACCTTTAGTTAAGAGGCTTCCATTGACCAGTTATGTCCATGTTGGAAAAGGTCAAGGGTCAGAGTCAGAAGCTTGATTGTGGTTGACACCATTTCCTAACCAGTGAAGAAGATCCCTTACATAACATGTGACAGCCCTAACTAACCCTAACCCCTAAAAAAAGGCCACTATGATGAAAGAAGGCAGATTGAAACACCTTTCAAATCTTTGACGCATACTTTTTCCACTGCACCATGAACCTGCTGAAGCCTCTGCTGCTTCTGATGATAAAGAAAAAACTACCTGTTCATACACACAATTATTTTACAACCCTGGAGATAAAAAATAAACCTTTATGCTGAGATTTTAAAGCGGTAAAAATGAAATTGGTTTCCTTATTTATTTATTTTTAAGGCTGCGTTGTATAAATAACGATAAAGATGAGCAAATCAAACACACTCCATTTACCTGTCTTCTTAATTGCCTTTCAAGCAAACACGATTGCCAACGTGACATGCGGCTCAGGTTAATGCATCATTGCGGTTCAATTCAAAAGCTACCAATTACTTACGCGACCCTTTATTTAAAATCACAATGGGTGAACAAACAGTTAAACAAGAGCATCTATTCAATCACATAATCTCTGTAACCTCATTATCACAGATTTTCTCTTTTGTTTTTTTTTTCAATTTCTTTAAATAAAATGAGCATAATTAGGTTATTTATCTGATTGTATTATTATTTCCCTTCCTTTCAGCATTGCCTGGAGTCTGAATAGGGGAATAACAATGAGGCAGAAATGTGAAGCCATGTTGTATGACCCAGGTCTTGATTTACAAAGGCAAGTGCAAGACTGATAAAGTGACTCTATATCCCTGAGGGGGTGTTTTATCACTTAAGAGAAGGGGAGAGATAAAGCATCGAGGGAAGGTGGTGGGGGGGGGTTTCATGTAGTGTCTGGTACATTTTGGAGTGGTACTACCAAGAGGTTGAGTGCCAAATCACCTCTAGCTCTTAGTAGAGAGAGCCGGGTCCCAAAAACATTCGGGTACTAAATCTCCCACCAGTGAATTACAGTATATGACCCACCCCGACTAACCCACATGCACACACAAGGGCCTCCAAACACCGGTGCCAAGATTTTTAATGCAAGCTGCTCTGTACTGTTGCACTGTGCCCTCACTACAGGGACAAAAAAAACCAAAAAAAAAACCTTCCCTTTGATTTGAAATCATCAACACAGAAACCTAAAGACTGACTTGGGATTTTTATGTTAACCAATGTACTGATCTATTAAATTAAATACGGCAAAAGAACAAACCTTCATAAATACCATTTGGACCTATTGCCTGTCTCGATTTCATTGTCTCCCCCTTTGTTTTGCTCACAACCTTAAAGTTTGAAGGTGAAGGTGACCGTAGGGAGTCACAGAAAAAGTCCCGGGCAGGGCTGATGGATGTCTCCTGAAGGGTAATGTCGCCACTTCTATACTTGCTTTTCACCTCACCCTCTCACTCTCACCCTGTCTGGCCGGCCATATTAGATTTTATGCGGAATTGTCTTGAGAGTGCAGTGCTAAATAAGTTTCCATTTCCAGGCCCCCAAAGCTCCTCAGTCTGAGTCAGACTTTTGATGATTGTCCAAGAAATGTATTTTGGGCAAGGCAAGGTGATGGAGCAGCCAGTGGAGGTATGCGGCGTGCTTAACTGCAGGAACTGAGCTGTGAACCAAGACATCCACACACAGAGGTTTCTTGAAAAAAAATTGCTTCAGTACAGCTTGGTTCATATGCTTTTCTTTGCATTGCTTGTTACCAGCATTCATTAAGAAAACCTACACCTAAAATGGGTAAATGGTGACACAACCTCTATATGTAACGATTTGTGGGTATCTTTGAGCCAGATTTGCAAATCCCTGTTGCTTGGGCTTGTCTTTTCACTATTACATTATGATTGAGGGTCTTAGGAGTATGCAAGACCAGTCAAATCCAATTACATAACACCAGCGCAGTACTTTCCATACTGATGTGACGTGACTTATTAAATTGTTAATGCCTTTCAGGATTTTGAACAAAGGTCATCGTCATCAGGCAATTCAGCAACCTTTTCTTGGTGGAATTGCTCTTTTGTCTGCTTTATATTCATCGTTTCATGTAGTGTGTTTTCTGTTCGAGGGCCAGGGTGTCAAATTACCCCACGCATAATCAGTAAGGGGCGGAGTTTGAGTGTCAAAGGTCACCAAGGCCATATTAGGATCAAATGTTTTAAAGCTTTTTTTTCTTTTTCGTTGCAGGAAATCATTGGGATATGGCATCTTATGACCGCACGTGAAATTTTGCGTGTGGGCGTCCGCATGCGTGCGATGGGGAGAGGGCAGATTTCTCGGCGAAGAACGTTCCCATTAATTGCACCTACTTAGGCAGATCAATCAGAGCTCTGCTCAGTATGCAGGTCCTGGTGCTTACAGCAGACCGGGGGTCACAGTGACTTTAAAGCCAAAACTTTCAGCATTTTAATGAGGCTATGTGAATTATAGCACAAGCCAGCCTATCCAGATGTACATGCAGAAGCACATGCGCACACCACCACTAGCAAAGCATCCACGGTTACAAACATGTGTGTGGATGCTCATAAATCTTCTCACACCCTCTCTGTTATTCCCTCCAACACACACACACACACACACACACCACATCGTTTTGAGGTAAAACTAATCAGTGTGGAAGACCCTTAAGTCCAGAATGGCAGTATTAAAAGCTCTGGCAGTGGAGCTGTAGCTGTGACCTTCAGATGTAACTGAGAGCAGACATACACCAGGGGGGTTTAAATGAACCACCCCTGCTCCGCACAACACAGACTATTCATTCATTTCTTCAAACAACAACCACCCAGGCAGTAAAGAACATCAACCTTACACTATAAGTTAAGACTAAAGTATAAAAGAAAGACCTTCAGGGCAGTTATGTCTCATGGGTGTGCGCCGCACTGGACTAAAGCTCAGAGTGAAATAAGGCATTGCAGAGGAGGGCTGAAACCTCCACTGACCAAGCCGGTAAAGCTGCAGGCCCATCAGAGCCAACATGCCTACTCAGTAGACTCCCTGGTCCAACAGAGCCAATATGTCTGTTCTTCCTCCTCTTTCAGCCCTCATGTATTATTCATTGGCAGACCTCTGGCCCCATCAGAAAGCCTTGTTAAATCTTCTAAGGGATTCCTTTCTTCCTCTTCCCACAACTCATTTTCTGCCCTCACAGAACATATAATATGGACACTGATTGAAAGAAATTTCCTTTTGGGAAGAACAACGCAGAAGCCTTCATCTTTGCTCCTTTTCCTTATTCTTTTTTTAAACATTTCTTCAAGTCTACCTGAAAGCTTCCTGCAGATCCACTCCTGGGTTAACCCTTTTTTTATCAGTGGAAATATCAGTGGAAACCCACCTGAAGCATGGGGAAAACTCAGTGGGTGCATCAGGGATATGACCACATATCTTGCGGTTCATAACCAGTTGCCAAACATGCTTCCCATTCTCATTTTCAAAGACCAGGACCTACATGAAGGCATACTTCATGCAGATGTAGTCTTCCACTTTTAATCCCCATGCAAATTAAAACTAACCTTCCTGCCTCGCTCAGCTATGCTGTTTTATTTCCTTTAAAGAACCACAGAGAAATATACAGTAGCCATCCAAGTGTGACTGTCAAGCCCGAAAAGCGCAAACTGATTTTCCTCCCAAGGGCGTGACAGTCACATCAAACAATATGTCATGTCTGCCAGGGACATCAGCATAGTTTAGGTCATGGCAATGAACAATCAGTCAGGAGACGAGCAGGTTCAAGTCAAGTCAGCAGCAGTTTGGGATCATAAGTAAAGCTGTTATTTCCTGTGTGCAACTTGGACTGCAACAATGATGACTTATAGTGTGTATAGGGAAGTTACGGTATACCGCTGATAATCTGCTAGAAGTGAATGGAGCCTTATAGGTAGCACAGTCTACTAAGTCGTAATTTGCCTAAGTTAGCTTTATTAAGACATTGTCAGAATATTCCCAGGAGCAGGATCAGCACCTTGGACAGCGCTGCATTATTTACCAGGTGGAATATGGCTATTTTGTATTGAGCTTATTGTTATTATTTAGTATTTTAACTTTGCCAAAGCCATCACTATTGGCAGTGAAAGCAAACTCATAAGTCCATGTACTATTAAATTCAGTTTTTATCTCACAGACCTGCAAAGATGGGGTCAAGATAGCCACTGCTAACAGGTTTCACCCAGTTTGACTCTGGGCTACATCTATGTGACTTATATGTTAAATGAAAAAAAAATCCACCAACAATCATTAATTTAATTCTTAATAGTGAAAGTAACTGTTTATTTCCATAGTATTGTAGGTAAGAGCCACAGGGAGCCACTTGGGAGGGGTTAAAGAGCCGCAGAGTGCCGACCCCTGACCTGCATTGAACTGGTTGGGTGGGTAACAGAAGCTTTTTGTTCCCTATCATTCAGCATTAAAACTGTTGCATTCACCAGACTGAATTGCCAGCTAAATAGAAACCTACACTTAACCCACAGTCTGAACAGGTGCCTTGTATTATACCTGCATTTTGTTCTGCTTTGATTTGTTAGATTAACAATCTATGTGATTATACACTTACTAATGCATTGAATACTTTAGAGTGAGAGTTTGACCCCATTAATTCATCCAACAAAGACAGTTGAGAAGAAAAAAGTTCATCAGCTACTTGCAGCATGACCTTTCCATTGCTGAAAAATGTGAAATATTTCTTTTGATTTTATAACAAATGTGTGAAATGCATTCACACAAGAAGATAAAATGGAGCAAAAGTAATGTAAGCAAGTCAAATATTTAGTGCCACTTGGTTCGCAATTGATCTCAGCATCAGTGTGATTTATTACTGTTGTTCAAAAAGTCAAGGTGGATGTGTGCAAAGTCACAAAGAGCAATTGAATGGATTGCAGAACAGTGCTGATGAGGAAAACATACAGAGTCTAATGGCTTAGATTATTGAATGTTTGACAAAATGAACCACAGAGGCACAAATTACTTGTTTGACTAAGATGAAGCCAAAGACAAATACGGACGTTGTCTAACTAGTGGCTATTTTCTCAATTTCCCCCCTTAAGTTTAATTTCTGTCAAAGCCCCCTGACACGGCACTTTACCATCTCCGCCGAGGAAGGTTGCTGGAGACACACACATGTACACACCATCAATCACATCACACCACTCAAAACAATATGTGTGCGCTTCTCAATTGGTACAATCATCTGCGGGCAGTATTGGATCTGTGGTTAACCGGAGAAAAACAAATGAGTTTCCAAGGTCACTCTTAAAAGCGGCAGTGATAATTGAGCCCTCCCTGTAGATCTATCAAACACAACAATAAACAAACGCCAATAACATCCTAGGGCCGATTACAGAGACATTATCCTCCTCTGCTACAGGAGGCGCGAGGAGATATCGAAAGAGGAGAAGAGGTGACACAGCAGCCATCATAGTGTGACCAGCAAAGAGAAAACAGTTCACACAAAACTTAGTTATTTTGCACCAAGGAAGTCGTGACGCTCTGTGGTAAAAACAAGGTGTGCTGGAGAGCATTCAGAGAGTCCAAACCTCTGCCAAGGCACAATCCACTGAGCACTGTTGCCCTCCTGTGGTGAAATAGCAACACATCCTGTTAAACCCATGACAAGCAATGGGGATTTTCTGGGATTTTAGGATTCGTTTTGGAGAGGGTCCCATCCTCTGATCCATGGATAATGCCTGACATGTTCCATGGATAATATTTCTCCAGAAACAAATCAATCAAGATGTGTTCAGTAGTTTTTCCTTAATGTTGCTAACAAACAGACGAAGACACAACCAAACCACAAAGTACTCAAAGATCGCAAACCCCCTGACAAGGTATAATTTGCAGTGTGTAAATGCAGTTTTGTTGGGTGCTATACTTTGTATTTGCACGTACAATGATAATAAAGCTGTTTCTTTCTTAACTCCACTATCATGATGCTGTAGACTGAACACTGTCGCCCTCTTGTTGTGAAACAAAAAACAAATCTTGTTGAAACTTTCTCCCATTGTTTCTGGATATTTTTTGGACAGGATTCAATCCTTTTATCTTGGCCAAAATTTAATCATTTCTTCCTTGGGTAATACACTGTCTCTTCAATGTGTTAGATAGCTTTTCAATAATGTTGCAAACAGATGGACAGACAAACAAACACAAGGGAAAACATAACTTCCTTGCCGGAGGCTATAAAAATTAGAGGGGTCTTGGAGGAAAATTACATTTTCTCATCATACTGGCATTTTTTACTTGTTTTGATCGTATTATGAACCAGGCATCCAATATCACATACTAAACTATCAGTTTAGGATGGACATTTATGCTTTGCTGGACAATTATTGGCCCTTTCCTCTCCTCTCTCCCATCTCCCTCCCTCCCTCTTTGTTTGTCTCCCCTTGTGGTTTGTGTGCATGCACTGTTAGTTTTTCAAAGTGAGGGTGAGATGACGCAGTATGTGAGGAGACAGGTGAAACCACGCTAATGATATTGAACCTGGCAACACTGTCAAATCCTCACCACCCACCCCACCCCACCCCCCTTCAACACACGGCCGGCACATTGCATTCCCCTGATGCCCACAGCATCCTAAAATAACTATATCGTTATGTTCGGTGGGTGGGTGCAGTGGGGCCGGGGGGTTGCTGTGTGTTTTTGTTTGTATTTATTTGTACCTGTGTG
>OOFC01050071.1:2953-40602 GCA_900323345.1 Pseudochromis fuscus | reverse complement strand
AGGATAGTTGTGTATTTTTCAGCCTTTCAGTGATTTAATGCACAAAAAAAAGGTGTGCAAAGTCAGCCTTTAATGCTGCTTTTCACTGCCACTCTATTTTTGCAAAGATAAATGACCCTCTCAGAGATGAACTGAAAACACCTGACCACACATTGAAGTAGTAAAAAATAAAGGGGGTTATGCAAGGTAATAACAAAAAAATGCCACACAATGATAAAATGGGTATGTATTTATAGACGAGGTATCTGAATTTCGTTTTAACGCTGCAACAACCAGCAGTAGTTTCACCAACTACAAACAATAAGAAAAAGTAAAAAATAAATACCCCATTGATCTTTCTTAATTAATGTATGGTGCTGGAAGACAAACTCTACTTATGTGCTAAACAGTGAGTCATTTGAAAAACAATTCTTGATGTTCCCGACTGTAATCAATTCTGTTTAAGAGAAAGTAAAACAAAAGAGTACATAATGTGAGCAGTACACAGACTTTATCCCTTTACTCAAGGCTTGTGTCTGACCTGAGGCAGATCTTTCCACTGGTCCAGTTTGTTGCTGCTGCTGCTGCTGCTGCTGTGGCTGATGATGATGCCACTGCTGATAATTATCACAATGCATATGTGTGATCTTGCATTATGTATGTACTTTTGTGCTGCATGTCCCGACTTTTACTCAGGGGAGCACGGTGCTCTCTTGGTCTCACTGACAAACTCTACTGTAGGATATATATAAATATGTATGTATATAAAATCTGGGTCCATGGAGGACACTGCAGTGGTTGCAGTATGCTCGGCAGCCACATCATCACCATCCTCATTCCCTCACTGGGTGGATTAATGAAGCCTTAATAGTCCATGTCATTGGGCTGGGTGGTCACTGAGTGGACTGCAGAGTTGATTCTTCCATAATAATATAGTCTGGTCTATTATATAGATATAAAACAAAGAGTGAGGATATGCAAACTGTAATATTATTTTTCCTTTATGAGTTTTACTACATTATTATATACCTAAAAATATTAATGTTTAATGTAAAATAACATAACAGGCTGAACACTGTCATCATCAATCATGCCAATTGTGAATACTGTAAAAGACTGTTCAAAACCCCATTCAAATTCATGATCATTTTGACACTAAATATATTTATCATTTAATAGAATATACTTTGGTTTCCCGATGTAATGCTTCAACTATATATTTCTTACAATTAGTGTCAATTAACTCTAAAATGAAGCATTGGTTGTATCATTTTGCATATATGTGTTTGTTAATTGGCATCTTGTAAAAATATTGGAGTTTTCCTGACAAAAAAATGTTAAATAAATGTATTTTTTAATCAGTTTTTATTGTTTTTACAAGTAACTATTCTTCATGAAAGAATAAAAAAAAATTAAAATGCATATTCTTCTGTTATTTTACTTTTTTTTTCATTTCTTTGTGTGTTTTTTCTTTGCAGGATGCTGATATTATACAAGTGCAGATCTATTATGTCCAAATGCAGCTGTCAGTTCAAAGGAGATTTTTGTTAGTCCAAGTTCTTCAGACAAAATCAGGCTTTGCTTTGTCACCTGTAAATCCCATTTTCATCCAAGGGCTGCAAGCCATTAATATAATGATGCTCAAAAAAAGGTGTAAACATACCTGCGTTTCACAACAATTACAGGGAAGTCATTAAAGTGGAAATACATGAATCATTCCTTTGATATGTACAGTACACGCCCACACAAAGTTCACCATCCACGCTGGAGGAGAACCCGAGGTATGAAGCTATGCAAACACACTCAAAGACACAAAGTAAGACAAACACACTCTGTGGTGGTTCTAACTATGTTAAATGACTAGTATTAATCACCTTTCTCTGCCTATGAGGTGATTATGAACACATTAATCAGCAGCGTGTCTGCCAGCTGGAAGTGAGCGTGCGAGGCAGAACAAGGAATGGAGAATAATGAGTGAGAGGTGTGAGATGAGAGAGAAACACTGTAGGGGATACATTTGGGTTTCTTCTTTTTTTAATACACCGAGTTCATGCTACGCTGAGTGGAAAAAGCAAACACTGGTAAATGGTGTAATCAGAGTAGCTGGTCAAATATGGACGAGAGCTGGTTCATCTTTTCAATTTTCTGCAGCTCCTGTGTCTTAACCCTTCACCACCTGAGCCTCCAAATTTCCAGTTGGACTTTTTATGCAAATTTGGATTTGAAATTCAAATTCAACATTCAAAATCTAACATTCATGTGCAACTGCAGTGTTTTTGATCTCTGAAATGGTAAATGGAGTACATTTATTTTCTTGACCTTAGTTTCCAAAGCGCTTTACAAGGCAACTCATTCACCCATTCACACACACACACTCACACATAAATGGCTACCAAGCTGCCATGCAAGGTGCTAACCACCATTGGGAGCAACTTAGAGTTCAGCGTCTTGCCCAAGGACACTTCGACACGTGGACTGGAGGAACCGGGTAGGAACCCACAATCTTACGATTCATATTCGACCAGCTCTACCACCTGATCCACAACCGCCCTTAAAACTCTAAAATTTAAAAGTTATTGCGCTCTAACAACAAATAGTAAATCATAATGGGGCTAATTTGCAAACTTCTGGGAGAGGCACAAGTGAAATTACCGTAATGACACCACTTTGGCTGTAAAGTGCAACGTCTCAGCTCTCAGAAGCCATTTTTCTGATTGAGTTATTACAGTAATCCAAAGTCACTTGTGCAAACGTATTGCCGGTGATACATTCGCTCTTAAAGGGTTAATGCCACTGACTGTATATAGAAATGTTGAAGCAAACAGGTGTCGAAACTAAAACCAACGCGGAAATGAAAAACAAGTGCAATACTGTTGATGTCCACTAGATGCTAGCTCCAAAAAAACTCAGGCTCCAATTGAGTTCAACACAAAAATGGTGATTTTCAGTCATGAAATACTTCACAAGTCATTCTGATGTCATTAGCTAAAGTCAGCTCTTCCTAACAGTGATCTGCTGGTCCATATGAAAACATTTGATTGACCTGATCAACCGGTCTGGTCACTTCTGGCTTCAAACAACCAACATGACCACGTACAAGTCCACAAACCAGTGGATGACGTCACTTTATACAGTCTATGCACCTAACACTCACCAATCAAGATCTTTCGCTCCACAGGAAACCCCGACTTCTAGTACATTTCGTCCTCGCAAAGGTGGAGGGGTTTGGAGTGTGAATTCAACACAATACAACTTTCTTTAATGAATACTTGCAGTGGTAACAGTCTGTTCATCATTTGGCACGATTGAAAAAAAAAAACAGGGCTCACAGTTATGTTCAGTCACTTTAGTCTTTAAAGCTGTATGTCCTTGTCTCCATTAAAATTAAACAGAAAAATAAACAGCTAAGTAAAAATGTCCTGATGAAAATAAAGAAGAAATGTATACACTGACGTTACCCAACAAAGCACATTTTCTGCAGCAGATGGCGGTGGAAGCGGCCGTTGTTGTTTTATATCATGTAAAGCGACATTTAGATGTAGCATAAATGCAGTGAGTTTGTGGAAAGATGCCAACAGAAGCAGAGCCACCTATTGAACAATAACACTGAAGCAAAGGCATCATCTCCTTGAGTAGGAACGTTTCTATGTGAGTGAAAAAGTATTCAAAATGTCATAACTCCACAAACCCAGAGAGGTAAGTGATGACAGCTCTGACTCAAATCCTCCTGCCAGACCTCTGTATTAAATCTGTCCTTTACCCTGATTTCTTCTATTTATAGCAACAAAATCCAAAGTCACTGGTCTATTTACGCCACGCACAAACACGTCGCCCCACTGTATGCATAGATGTGTACCGCACATCCAAACACATTTACATGCATGCACAGGTACAGCTGTCGAAGTTTGCACTGGTGTTTGGTGACAGCTGTCTGCCTGCTGTGCACCGTATCACTCAACTTCCATCCTCATCATTTCATCCCTCTTGCAGCGAGCTTTTAAGTCGGCGCGGCGCTGCTCGGCTAAACAAACAGACTTCATTTGCCTTCTCTAAAACAGCTTTTCTAAAGGGGCCATGCAATTGATATTTATTTCAACTTCATCGTTTATTTTTTTTTTATATATAAAAATGGTAAGGCACCATAATGGGAATGACAGCAGTAACCATCAGTTAATTGGGACAGGAGAAGCCTAATGGCAGCACAATGGCGGCACTGTTGCTAATTTCCCTCTCATTAATACTGCAGCCCCAAGCAGGAGGCACTTAAGAGGAATCAAATAGGTTGTGGGGGTGGATGTGTGAATGGAGTGGCTCTGACAGGAACTAAATCAGTATTCTGTGGAAAGTTCAGCAAATTAAAAAAAAAATGCTTCTTTAGAGTCAGAGGTAAAACTATAATGCACAGCAGCATGAAAAATAGACTGCAGTTTTACAGCTGTATACATATAGCTTGCTGCTGTCAGGGCAGAACAGCTCGGCTAATCACAAAAAACCAATATCTATTTAAAAAAACACCAAAAAGCAACATTCATAAGACAGTACAGGACTTTTAAAATTGCAGGGCAATCTACACCCAACACTAGAACACACCAGTCCTTACGATATGTGGCACAACCTGTACCTGAGCCCCCCCCCCTATATTTAAACTGCATTATGGTAAAAAATAGCTTTCGTGCATTTGATACCTCTAGGCCATCGGGGCATCACAGACTGAATATGCCTCAGCCTTGCCATGGTGAATGTGATTACAGTAGCTCTGACAGAGACCTTGTGTTAGCTGTCAATCAGCATCCATCTTTCCCTGACGGCGGCAGTAACACAGTCACTCGGGGTAAAGTAATGTATGTCGCTATGCTCCGTAAGAGGGACAGAGCCCTGAGGTGGAACCATGGTTCTAATTTTGATCTTTTCTGGTTAATTTGAGCTTCTGTTTCCTGCAGGAACTCGAGGACTTCCTGAAGTTATTCCCCAGAAAAGACCACAGACAAAATGAATGGACTTTAGGAGTTGTAAAGACAGATGATGGTGTCAGACATGAGCCCTTTACATCCATAGAAGGCTAGGGAATACTCGACTTGTCAAAGCAACAAGGAATTACAAATACTTACAAGTACTTCCACTGTATTTGTATTGTTTAGCTGCACCTTCACTCAAAAATGTGTCTTCTCTTGGATTTTTGACCTTCGCTGTGCAGAATAATGTATCCTCAGAGTTTTACAACCAAAGGCTGTTTTCAAATTCTTCTCATGTAATATATAAAGTATAAAATTACTCTGAGCTCAGCAAAAAAGCATGTACCTTGGAGCAGGACATATCATAACTAATTTGACGGACAACTTACATAAATCCAGTAGTTAAACTTTGGAAATGAAATATATTTGCATATCACAGGTTCTGAAATTTTCAATGAGGGACAAAGCATAGATGTCATTTCTAAGACATTCTCACATTTCTAAGACTTTCTAACAAAGAAAGTTAACTTTTTTTTTTTATAAGGAAAAATACATGCCTGACAGAAAATATTAATCAAAGGAAAGTATTTTTATACATCTTCAAACCCGTCTGAAGGGGATCTTCTTACCAATATGGCAAAGATGCCAAACAGAGAAACGTGATTCGTCTGTAAACAAGGTGTGCAGACAAACAATTTGACAATGCCAGTCTGTTTGTTTTAACCTCGGCAATCAAAAGGCATTTTATCACCACGAGAGGAAAAAAAAAACTGTCTGCATTGTCTAAACAATGACTAATGTTCCATCTCTAAATGATATGAAATCCCAGAAGTGCAGATCATTAACCAGCACTGAGAGATAGTGTTTTATACCAGCAGGGATTCACTTTGTAGTCTCAGGTTAAAAATAAAATCAATGACATCTGCTTGCCAACGGCCATTTTACAGAAATATGTTTGAATCCAAATATAAGTATTTATTTATGTGTAATATAATGTCTGTCAGGGAAAAGGAGGGACAAGCAGATATGTAACTATAGGAAACTTGGCATATATTACATTCTGTGAACTAGGACAGATAAAGAAAACATAAATAGACTGGAGCTTTTGAACATTATACAAAATATATGCATGCATATTTGAAGTTCTGCCCATCTTCCTCCTCCCTTCCTTTCTATTATACAGTAAAAACAATAACAACAAACAACCCCACTGGACTCAATTAGGTACAGGTAAATAAATGCTGTGACTTTAATGGCATGCCCGTGAGTGCCCAAATAGTAATATATGTAATATTAGTATCACTGTGTGTGCAGGAATGTATGCAACTGTGTGTGTGTGTTTACTGTTCACACTTCTACTGTCTTGGGATCTGCCACAAATCTCCCTGAGCTGCAGTATGTGCTTAATAATTAGCCTCGAATTCACCACGTCTGTGAACACATGCCTGGTTGGCAGAGGGAGGGTTGCCTCAGGGAAGGATGAATGCTACAAGTGACTATGATCCATTACCCGTTTCCAGTGACGACTAATACAACAGAAGTATTTTCTCACCCCCCTTTTTTTTAATAACCTCTAAATCATAGTATGTGCAGGTGTGAGATGATAACCAGTGAACACAAAGCAGTAATATACAGCTCCACACCATACATACTGTTTACCAGAGACAACAGGCTACATATGACGTGGCTGTGAACAAGACAAATGATCAGATTATTCTTACTGTATCCTGGATGCTAATGTTTGTATTTTGCTACATGCATCAGCTTGAACACCTTAAAAATGTACTGTCACATCCACTCGTTGTGTCCTGCTGACTCCTGGTTGATACATCTTATTAATTTGTGTTTTAATGGCCACAAAAATCTGCACCTAGAACTTGTTTAAGAACCGACAAGACCACAACACATGGACTCAAGTGGTAAAGGTTGCCAGTTTATCATTTGATTCAAGAAGATGGATGAACTCAGGGTTGCACAGATGTTACAAGGCTATGCATGTATGTGTGAATAGTGAGGGGCAACATGTACCAGAGTGTAAATGCTATTTTGTCGTGTGCCGTGTAGCAGTGACATGCGGTGAGGTTCATGGCTGGTGAGGCACTGACTTCATCAAAATCAGATTTACATACATATGAACCCTACAGCAGCTTTTTCACTATTTGATTGGCAGCAGTTAACGGCTTATGTTTAAAATCTCATATCAGCTTATTTACACATACAAACTGTAGCACACAAAAAAAGCACATTTCATTAAAAAACGTTATTATTATGGTCTTACCTTAACCTAACGTGAATGGATGGTGGCACCTGACTTGCTAACTGTAGATTGTAGCTTGCTGTCACTTATTCTGCAGCCGAGGAGTCGCAGTAAGGATCCCTGTGCACACTACTGCCCCCTAACGTGAGGCAGGAGAACTGCGTGCCTCACCTACTGCCTCTGCGCAGCCGTTTTATGATTGCTCAGCACACGAAACACATTACACACATATAGTTGTTGACAAAAAAACCCGCTATACATTATATACATCAGCTAAACTATGGAAATTTAGTTAATAAAGCAAAAGTGTTTGAACATTTCAGTAGTGACATACAGAGAGATAGCAATACGGTCTCACTGTATAGCCTGCCAGCACAGTTAGCTGAGTCATTGCGCAATGGTGAGGATCAGCAACACCTCACTTTTAAGAATTTGAACGGTAAATGTGAAAATTCTGCGATTTTGAATGAAAATAATCTAAAAATGGTGAAGTTAAATGGAAAATAACTTTAAAGTACAATCACTGGATAAATATAATGATTTAAATTATATTTTCTTTCCATGATGACTGCTTGTCACAGTTGTGTACTATGTAATTACAATGACATGAATAAAGGTTCTTCTTCTTCTTCTTCTTCTTTTTCTTCTTCTTCATCAAACATACCTAGATTACATTCCCAGACATGTTGGTGCTTCTTCATTCAAGAACAAGTTCCTCTTTCTTCAAACACCTCTAAAAATTAATCAATGACAGCATACCTGAATGTGGACCATGATACATTAGCTACCTTGTCGAGGCAACTTGCTACAGGAAGTAATCAATGTT
Organism: Pseudochromis fuscus; assembly: GCA_900323345.1. NCBI lineage: Eukaryota > Metazoa > Chordata > Actinopteri > Pseudochromidae > Pseudochromis > Pseudochromis fuscus. The sequence continues at coordinate 32,588 of OOFC01050071.1, read as the reverse complement.
TTAAAGGTCATGAGTCAAAAAAATCCTCAGCTCACTCATACTGGATTTGGAGTATGAGGGTATGAGGTAAGTTACTGTTCTACTCCCATCAAATGTGACACTGGAGTTACCAAGTGCAGCAAGAGTTAGTTTCTTTTGCATAATCAGCTTTCACATTGTTTAATGTTTAGTGTATAAATATTTATTTTCAAAAAAAGGCTGTACTATATGATGTTAATAAAGTCCAAACTTAATAAATGCAATAGCTAAATGTGATATAAATGGAATAAACTGTGCTGTATGTGCATTTTTTAAAGCTTTTCTGTGCATGTTTTTCCCTCGTACAACACAGGAAGCTGTGATCTCACTGCCACATTGTATAGAAGTAATAACCATATATCTATCTTACTAATAAAAACATTAAGAGTCTAATTCCTATATTATTAACAATAGTAAGAAGTATTTTTAATGCTGCTGCCGGGCCAATTAAGAATCCTGAAACTATGTGACTCAGCATGGCGGCATGGTGATACGGTGTAATGTCTGTAGAGGCACTCGGCTTACACAGAGTTGCACCGAGGTAAACAGATGTGTCTTTTGATGTGATGTTACCTCATGCTGCTTTAAGATTGTACAGCACCATGAAGTAGCCCACACATTTTTTATTTTTTATTTTTAAATGGAGGAAGCGATCACAGTTAATTCACCTGACGACAAAGGGGAATTTTGCTAAACAATATTTTAGTTACATTTTTTTAAACCATCTGATTTTCAGCTGATGTTATTAAATGAAGAAAAATCAATCCGCTCTGGCAGCTACAGCAGATGGAGTAAAACAAGAAATGAAATGACACAGTTTGACCTTGGTTTGAATACCCTGTGTCCATTACTTCGCTTCGCCTGCGTTTGACAAATGTTGACCAGTCTCTCAGTTTAAGCTGCATTGCTGTTTCTGTGGTGGCCCCTTCATCCTCCACATCTCTTGCTCAGCCATGTCCTCTCCTAACCCCTCCCAGTATCGGTGCCAGTTGTTTGCTGTCCTGTGTCTCTGCTTCTCTGCCACAACCCCCCCTCCACAACCCCCGCCTCCTGATTGTCTCCTTGCACCTTTGATGTCAGGACCACAGCTAAAGCCTGAGCTAATCTGCTGTGGGGCTTCCTGAGCCCTAACCAGGCCAAGGGTTGGAATCAAGAACATGGCACAGGGGCAAAAGTAAGAAAAGATGAACAGTGTGGAAAAAAAAAACCCACTGCATATGTTTCCCAGCTCATTTTAAATGCATCCCAGTTCAAATGCAACACCTCATTACCACTGTATGTCTTACTGTGTTCAGGACATTTGGAGATAAACCTTAAAACTACATAGAAAAAGATAGATCACTCCTCACTGAAGTGTTTTACTCCCAGATTAATGACATCCCAAATAAAATCCCTCATATATCGATTTGTTAGCCACTGTGAACCCGGGAGATTAGTGCGATCATAGGTAGTAGAAGCCATAGTTTATGCAGTTTTTCGAATATTAATGACATTAAATATAACAGAATAGCTTACCCAGCAGATCAAATGAAATGGCTTACAGCGAGCCAATTAGAGATCCTGGATGAAGTGTGCACCATCAAGCGCGCACTGACGAATGGAGAAACGATATAAAACCAAGATGAAAATCGTATATTTGCTCTAATGAACTGGGAAAGAAGACAACAAAGGGAGGGAAAGTCTAAAGAAAGACCAGTGCGCTGAAAGGAAAAGGAATATAACACAGAAAAATGCAAAGGAGGAAGTAAGTGTATTAGCTGTGGTTTAGCTCATGGCCAATCCCCCCCATCCCCCCCCACTCTCCAGGTTTCAACACTAAGGAAAGAAAAGGCAGAATAGACCCACAGCAACACTATTTATCTGCTTGGCTGTAATGGTGCTATTTATGGCACATTAAAGGGGTAAAACGCTTTTTCTGCACCTCTGATACGAAACATAAAAATAACCCTTCAAAGTTAAAACTCTACTAAGAGGATCAAGTGTTTAGGCAAAAGCAATTCAGACAAAAAAAAGGGCATAAAGAAAAAAGGAACACAGTTTTCCGAGTCGAGGGTTATCCAGAGACATACTCTTCAAATGATTTTTTTTTTTTCTCGCATTATCAGGGAAGACACATTTAAGTTCAGGATCCATTTGAATTCACACTGAAAAGAAAATTCATAACCATGTGAAGGAAGCAAAAAGTTTCATCTCATATTGTAGGTAATTACCCTATAGCTCGGCGCGCTGACATTATTGGGGCTAATTATGAATACAATGGATGTAATGCATGCACACCAATTCATGCTGACCTAGTAATTTCACAGCACTTCCCTAACTGCAGAAAATCAGCCAATAAAATTTCACAGCGATATCCTTGTCCTACATGCAGTGTATTGTGTACCTGCAGCAGCTAATAAGGCCATTTCATCATCAAGGTTTGCTTATTAAACAATTAATCCTCTCACTCATTATGAAGTGCACTCGGATAGAAAGCTGTACATGCGTGGGATATAAATGATGAGATGAAAATGAAGAAAAGCAGAGAAGAGGAAAACAGAGAGATGTGAGGAATAAGAGAGTCGGCAGTACCTGGTCAGTTTCTACACATAGATCCACATGTAATCTCAACATATTTCTACAAAAGAGGACCCGTTATGTTCAATTCCAGCTTTACACTCCTGATCCAAATGTTAAGACCAGTTGAAAAATGGCAAGAATTTACATTTTGCACTGTTGGATCTTAAGAAGGTTCGAAGTAGTGCTTCAAAATGCAAAAAGAAGAAATGGGAGTGAGACAAGAAAAAATTTTGAATAAGCAATTTTTTGCAAACAATCATTAAACTGAAATGGGGTTTTCATCAGTTGATCAAAAGTTTAAGACCACATCTAAAAAAAAAAAGCCCAAACCCCCTAAAATAGAAATAAAATGCTCAAAAAAGGACTCAGTAATGAGTAGCTGCGCCATTCTTGTTAATCACCTAATAAATTCCTTTCAGCGTGCTTGATGCTAGTGTTTCCAGGAGGCTAGTGGGAATGTTGCTCCAAGTGGTGAAGATGGCCTCAGGGAGGGCATCTGGATCTGGTGTCCATTTTTGTAAACTTCACTTACCATCCAACCCCAAATGTTCTCAATTGGATTTAGATCTGGGGAACATGCAGGATGGTTCAAAAGAGTGATGTTATTTCTCTGGAGGAAGTCCTGTTGAAACACCCAGTCATTACCACACAGACGATGGTCTTCAGTCATGAAGGATGCCCCCTGCAACATCTCCACACAGCCAGCTGCCATTTCAACAACCTGAAGCTCCATTGGTCCATCAAAGGAAAAAGCCCCTAGATCACGATGGTGCCCCCTCCACTTTGCCGTGTAGAAAACCTCTCAGGTGGGATCTCCTTGTCATGACAGTAACGTCGGACGCCATCAGGACCATTTTTTCTCATCAGAGAATCAAACTTTCTTCCACTTTTCAATGTCCCACGTTTGGTGGTCTCATGCAAACTCCAAACGGGCAATTTTGTGCCGTTGAAGGTCTTTGAAGATGTTTTTTGTTCTTAAAACCCTTCCCTCTCAGATGCTGTCTAATGGTTATGGGACTGCAGTTGGCACCAGTGACAAGCTTAATTTGGGTCGAGGATTGTTTCATGTCTTGACGGACAGCCAATTGAATTCTCCGGCTCAGGGCTGGTGAAATTTTTTTGGGTCTACTACTTGACCTTTTTTTTCCCATAACCTTCAGGATCTTTTAGGAAGTTTAAAATGACTGTCTTACTGCGTCCAACCTCAACAGCAACGGCACGCTGTGAGAGAGCCTGCCAGGTCCACCTATCTGTTCATTACTTTGATTATTTTTGGGCAGGGGATGGTTAAGGGTTAGTTTTTCTCTTCCAACAGAAGTTGTGGTTGCATCTTCCAGACACAAGTGATAGAAGAAACTGAAGAAAGGAGTAAAAGTAAATTGAATGTTTAAATCCTCAACTTTGTTTCCCGTGTAAATATGTTTCTCTCATTTTATGGATCGTAACATCCTCTGTCTGCACACTGGTGAAACATTACTGGAACATTACTTTACTTCATGATTTGAAACCATGTGTAGTATGAATAGCCAACAATGTGAAACTGTATTTAGAACAGAACACGTGGAAAACAAAAGGCCAAGTCAAACATACAATACATGCTACTGACGTGCACACAAACAAAGCAATAGAACAAACAAAGGACTCTATTATCCTCCACCCAGCACACATCAGCAACAATAATTAACATGGCAGAGCAGAGTGAACAAACACAGAGAGAAACATCTCTACAGGCCACTGTTTGGACGTGCAGACATGACCACTCTGCTTCACCTACCATATCAACAGTGTCATTTGAGTTTTTGTTTACTTTATGCAAAAGACAGTAGCAACCTCTTCATGTTTATACATGTATTTTTTTTCTGTATTGATCTACAATGAAGCCTCCCTAGCTGGCTCTCTGTCAAAGGATCAGCTTCATCCCTGATCCATATCATTCATGCAAACAGTGCACTAATTAGCCATGCTAAGGCAAATCACACTGTTTTTTCCTGGTTCACTGGCCACAGCACCTTCCGTAATCCTCCGTTATCGCACGGTTGGGGAGGATAGAGGGGCTAATAACACTGTGATATTAGCAACACTGATCTGCGAGCGATAGAGCCAGACGACGCTCGCCGTTAATTCGGTCTGCATGAGCCCCAGACCAGACTAATCCCTATTTTAATTATTTTTTTTTCTCCTCATTGCACCCCGCCCCAATCCTCGTCAATGTTCTCTAATCAGATCATCTAATTAAAAAACAGGAAGGGTGGCATGGAAGCAGCCTCAGTGTCAAAAAAAGACAGACGGGTGCAATGTCAGTAGTAAATGAGCTGCACATGTTGGCAGAGGGGTAAAGATGAGGCTTGTATAACAAGGACAATAAACTTAGAAATCAGTCCTGTGATTGGATGAGTATGTGGCTACTCATTGATTTCAATATTGGGCAATTTGATAAGAATTACCTGAGAATTGTTGATTATCACCATTGCGTCAAAACCAGTAGTTTGTTAAAAGTGCTCCTGCTCCTGCCACCAAATACATATTGTATTAAAGCTTTGTCAACATAAAAGTTTTTACACCTGCCTCTCTGTCTTTGCTTCTGTCTCATTCCCTCTGTAGGAAAAGTGGGATTAAGAAAGATTGCAGTGCCGTGGGATCAATATGATGCTGACACCTCTCTGGCACTCTCCAAAAAAAATCTCTACCAAGCAAAAACCCACTTACAGAGGGGGGGAGTCTAATGGATCACCTGACCCCTGCATCGCTTCAGCTGGGAGTTAACCCTGAAGAAGGAAGAGCCGTGTCTGCAGTGAGTTTAATCTGCTATTCAGTCCAAAAAAATAAATATATAAATAAATCAGACTCAAAACCTCAGTCACACACCCCAAAACAACTGTGTAGAAACTCATAATGGAAAAAATACTCCTAAAAATATATTAAAATAGCAACTTTTTACTTATAATGTAGTGTGTTATTACAGTTTGTGGGTCACTGCAGGTTGTCATAGAAAATAAATGACATTTTTTAAATGAAAAATGTAATAAATTCACAAATTGCACATATATATTTCCAATTTCAGCCACAAAATAAGTAAGAAAACTAAACTTGCTTATAATCCATTACATCATTACAGATTAGTCATGCCCAAAACATTAGTTCTGTGTGCATAATTTGGCCTTGTAGGATTAAAAATCATGTAATCTGTTGGGACTTTTGGGGTCTTCTTGCTACATACACAATTAATATTATGAATTTCTGACACTATTTAAAGCTAGAGTGAGAAAGTTTTAAATCAAGGCGCTGACTTCCCCTCTATAGGTTCGACAGTGCAGCTTAGCCTCTCCTACAGTGAATTCCGACATTGCCTGTCACCTTTTGCCTCCCTGCGTTTATTGATGCAGTTGAGAAGAGTTTTTATGGAGGCACGCTGCCGTGAAGCCTGTAATTGCCGGTCAAGGCACGTTCACCAGAGTTCATAAAGGTTCCTCTGTAAATATATTCAGGTTGGCCTAGTGTCACCTCATACAAAAAAAGACAGCCTCTGTCTGATGAATGGCAAGAGGAGGAGGGGGAGGGGTATTTCATCGCCACTTGGGCACACAAACACATCCACGGTGGAAGCAGATCAGGAGTGAATACTAACTGACTGTACAAACTCCCACACACACACACACACACACAACCTGTCCTGCTGTCCCAAAGAAGATTAAGATATATTACACTCCAAACCACTGAACACGTCCTTGTTTTATTTCACCTTGCAGGTTCCCCTCATTTTCCTCTCCTGATCCTTCTTTTCATTCTTTCATTACCAGCCTCAAATGTAAGCTTTCCAACCCTGAAATACCAAATTTCTTCATTTTTATGAATGACAAGAGTTTGGAAGTGTGTAGAACAAGGGCCTTCACTGTGTGAGTGATGTGTCCTCAAAGGTGAGAATGACTAAGCCTGTATGTATGCTGCATCAATCATCTATATCTCTCCAGGAGTCCAGAGTGAGTCAGCGTTTAAGGTGCATATTACCATCTGATATGAGTGAGAGCTTTATTTCACTATAGATCCTTTTTAGCATTTTTTTTGACAGTTTTGAGTCGATTCTGCAAGTGTCCAGGATTTAGTAAAAAACAACAACAACAACAAGCAGCACTGTCTGCAAGCAGCAGATCACTCCACTAGTATCAACACAATAACGCTTGATTCAACAAAAGCAAGCTGATTTGCATTGAAAAGAGGGGGAATTATCTGCCGCCCTTGGCTGATTTTGTCATGTTAAATTACTTGTCAAGAAGGTTGGTTTTTTTTTGTTTGTTTTTTTCAAAGCAGAGGCTACGTATGTGGCGTGCGTGTGTTTTTGCTCTTTGTTGTTATGTTTACATTTGCCAAACGGGGAGGTTAGAGATGGAGAGAGGACGTGCCGTGGTTGAGCGGTGACCCAGATCAGACACTGACATCTCCGTCCACTCAGGGGACGCTCAGGGACAAGATGTTTTGCTGTTAGTGCACCATGGCCACAACGCAACAGAGGTCCTTTGGTCAAGTTTTTTTATATTTTATATCTTATTTTAATCATAACAAGAACTCATGTTGTGTTGAAATGACCTCACTATGTAAGAATTCAATTAATTCAATATTTTTAGTTTTAGTTTTTTATCATTATGTCTGTTTGGAAATGATTTTAGGAAATCCATCAATTTTATTTTCCATTGCTGCCTGTTTGAACAGTGATGTAAATACAGTAGAATGGATGAAGCTAACATGACGTCACCGGTTGGTTTGTGGAGTTGCATTTTGAAGCCAGGAGGCTGGTATTTGAATGTTGGAGCCAGAAGTGACCATATTTGGATACAGAGGAAGGAGTGAGGAGGCGGGGCTGACCCTTGAACTCAAGGGCACTATCCCATGTGTATGAGACACTGGTTAAGGTGTGTTTTCATTAGAGACCACACAGCTAAATATTCCTCTTTTTTAAGCTTAATATGCAGATGGGAAATGGTGATTTATTTTATTTTATTTTATTTTATTTTTTTTTAAGTTTTTTGAGCCAGTGAGCCTGGTGGTCATCAGCAGTATTGCATTTTTTTGCACATTGGCCTCACTTTTGAGTCCTGGTTGCTTTGTTCATTTCGATTTACTTCCTATGCTCCGAGCAAAAAGAAAAAAAAAAAGCTCCTGTTGGACATATCTGCAGTGTGTGCTTGTCAGTACACACAATCAGATGCAATGGATTGACTTCCCATTAAAAAGGCTGCCTGTACTTGTCCTCATCGCCCTGCTTTTACAATCTAATTGCCGTACTCGCTGTCCTACCCCAGACCACTGAGTACACTGTGCTTTTCGGCCAACTGATTTAATATGTTGCTTTCCTTCCAAGTCGCTCCTCTTGATTATTCCTCTTCCCTTTGTTCTTTCTGGGCTAATTACTTTGATTGATTAATCAACCAGTGTGACATCCCTCACCGTTGTGGGACACTGAGTGCGCCTCCCAGCAGCCAAGCGGTATGCATCACAACAGCCAAGCCATCACGACCCAGTAAGGTCAAGGTACAAAAAAAGGAATATATGGCAGAAAACAAAGATCTTGGCAAAGCAAGGTAGTCAAACTCAATTTCCATACAGCCAATATTCTCTTTTCATCTTACCGTAGCAAAAAAGCCTCTGAAGTAAGCCATCCGTCTATAGGTTATCTGCACTTGACCCAGGAAGTAAATTAAGGGATCAAAGCAAGCTGTGGAGATGAAGCATCAGTGGAGGCTGCAGAACAAACATGAGCGTATAACACTTGTTTCTTACAAGAGTGACAGATGATGAAAGACACAGGAAACAAGCGATTAATTGGGCCTTTGACCAGACTAATTGTTGGACTTCATTTCTTAATATAATCAATTAAATAAATGGGAAGCGAGTAGGAAGACAGACAACACGGTACGGTAAAGAGGATAAACACAGTTTTGGGGGATTACAGACCAAGAGAATAACCCTTGGATAATAGGATTAATCACAAATACATTTTGTTATTGTCAGTACAGTAGCTACTGTGATGTGGACATTAATTCAGGATTCAAGTTCTCCCCTGAGAACACCATCAAACAGTAAGTTGTCATTTTTTCTTTTGCCTAAATGAAATTAGTGTATCACATAAACAAAAACTCCAATCCATTTGCAGGTCCAGGGCTCCGACTGCGTATGACTTTAAGTATATCTCTGAGTACAAATCATAAGCCATTAGTGCATCTGCGGGACTGTTAAAAGCGACAGATGAGATCCCAACGGTGCAGTGCTCAGTAAAAACAACTAAAAAGACACCCAGTCAGGGCACAGTGATGTGGCCCATTACCTCCAACCTCTGCATGTTCTCTGGTGTCACTGGGAGGGCGGCTAGGCAACACATGGCTAGACATGCTTACACAGACACATTGCCATCCAGCCTGCTTCCCTCAGGGGAGCCGGTTTATAGGTTAGACTAAATATTGCAGAGTAAACGCTGCACCTGCTGTGTCTCGATGTGACAATTAATGATATATAATCATCGAGAATAGAACGTCTTTGACAATACAACAGAAATAAGCCTCACTTTGAGACAACACACACACACGGGCAAGTCTAGAAGGTTGATAGGATACACGGGTAAAGCTCTGGCCCATTTTTGTTAACCTTGCTCTCTGCACACAAAATCTCCTCTCCGGCTCTCAGGCTGAGCAGTGTGACAGAGTGAGTAACACAGTGTGGAGTGTTGGGGTGAGCCAATCTGCAGCGTGGCACCAGGTGTTGGAGATAATGTTCCGCTGGAGAATTTCTTGGCGGGTGGCGCAAAGTTCATCACAAATGCTGTTTTGATCGATGGCACGTTGCAGATTGAGTCCTCAACCGAGTGCTGCTGTTAATAAATCCTGACTCAGACAAACAGACTTTGAGGGGCCCATGGTGCAGTGACTGGCAACGAGAGCCATTGATCCACTGGTGGAGCAAAGACTAATAAGCCAAACTATGGGTGTGGGCAAATAAAGTTAACAATGCAAAGTGCAGAATGGGGGGAAAACACATGCAGGAGGACAGCAGAGCTAACCTTTTGACAACTATAGGGACAAATTAAAATTAAAATGTGGTTTAATGGAAGAGCAGAAAGGTTCTTGCCATCATAGCGATGTTGTGCTCTCTGGAGGAAGGTTTTGAGTCTCTGCGTACACAAACTAACTCCACAAATCACTGCAGTGAGGTGAGAAGTTAAAACCCAGGATGTCAGCAAAGACTTTCAAGGACGGATAATCTTTAATTGCAGGAATAGCCACAAACAGTGAACATTCACTGTGTTGCACCCAACTGTTTACATTAAATAAAGTGACACAAATAGCTGGGTGTGACTTCCAGATTGTCATGTTGAGGGGGAAATACAACATATACAATACTGTATACCGTATTTTCCGGACTATTGAGTGCACCTGTCAATAAGCCGCTATTGAATTTATTCGAACAGTTTCATGTGGTCCACTCTGACCGGGTCTGATGTGACGACGCTAAATGTATCGACGGCACGGAGCTTGCTAGCTTGTAAAAAGCCAACGAGCTTCGTGCTGCCGATACATGAGAAACACCGGTGTTTAAGTTCAAAGCGTCAAAAAAAAGTAGCGGCTTATAGTCCAGAAAATACGGTATATCCAACAGAAGACCCAACATACCTGCAAATTTAGAAATGTGAAATCAATGGGTTGCTGCTTTCCAAAGAGGTTTACAGAACTAGGATATCTGCCCAATTCACTCTTTTATAACCTCGCCAAGAACGACTGTGTGTCTAAAAGTCATCTGCAGCCTGGAAAGAAGTGAAAGGTTAAAAGGTAAATGCGTCTCGATTCTGAGGATGTCAACATAAAAGAAAGTATGTATAAGACAGAGAGAAACAGACAGATGTTGATGCAGCTAAATAAGAGCCTGTGATAGACGCGGCTGGTATATATAACCCCCTCACAGCATGATCTGGGGGCTCTTTTTTTTTGTTGTTGTTGTTGTCTTTGACGTGATGATCCTTGACATGCGTCAGGGCTTCATTACCATCCCTCACATCAGCCGTGAGACATTTCTATCTCAGCCAATGTTTATCTCCACATGAGCTTTCTCCATTGTAAAGTTTAGAGACGTATAGTTGTGGGCTTTTAGATATGCACAGTAGCCCCCTTTGCAGAGATGGAGAGATGGAAAGTTGGGGGAATACATGAGTCAACAGTAACCACTGTTTGTGAATGCGCGAATCAAAAGCGAATCCTCTGACATTCACTGCACGAATACCTTGAGCTGTGTCGCGAACTTTCAAATCTGGAAATAACTTTAGTGAACACACTGCAGTCGACTTATTAAACTGAGTTTACTTTAGTTTTGGATGACTCGTCCATAGGATTTCATGGCGAGAGTACTGCATACAGTTAAACGGCTGCAGAACGTATAATGAAAGCCTATAGACTTTTATTAGACAATGAGACCAAAAGTATCCACTCAGATGCTTTATGACACCCACATAGCAAGAGGAGAGAGAGACAGAGAGACACTGACTGAGAAAGACAGAGAGAGACAGTGAGAGGGAAAGAAATGCTGGAGTGACGTGACCAGACTAGTGATGTTGCGGTGAATTACGGGTAAAGCTCCAAAGCAGAACGCTCTCTTTACTCCGACAGCCTGTGTTGTGAGAAACAGGCCACAGCATAAGAAATTGATATAAATAAACTCTATTTCACATTCACAGCGAGAATACACACCCACTCGACCATCACACCGTGTCCATTGAAAACACATCGATGCAAAAATGCCCCTGCGTGCGCTGCCAGTACCCCGTATTTACATGCCGAAAATCGCTGCCTTAGCACTCGACCGTACATTAAATTACGTTTTCAAGCAAGGAACTTTGGGGGGCTCACGAGTGGGCAGGCTATTGTTGTGCTGCCATGCAAACAATGGCCAGAAGATATGCTGTGCAATCACTCACTCCCATACACTCTCTGTGTGTGACCGTCTCGTAACTGGAAAGGAAAGTACATCTGGCAGCCAATTGCTTGACAAGATGGGCTCTACTGTGGAGTCCCGCTGTTAGCGTGAGGGGCGAATACGTTACCCCCCCCATGTTAAACAGCAGTTGGCATGACACATTTGCATACAGGTGTAAATCTATATACTCCACACGGTTGTACAGCTACATGCACACTAGCATACACAGATGTGGGAATGCAAGGAAAATTAAAACAGAATTTGCAGTGCCAACTTAAATCTCCTGAGGCTCGACATGGAGAAAAAAATAAGTTTTTCCACTGTCTTTGAAAACACAAAAACAAAAGTTCAGGCATTTATCTCCACAAAAAAAAATGAAACATACTCATATTGCTGTAACTCCCTTTGGAAACTAAAGAAAACAGCCGCTGGACTTAAAAAGCTGTTCCGAAGACCATTCACTCGCTCTCAGGTGAGTCAACCTAACAACCAATCAATATATATCCAGTGTTCTGTACTCTTCTCCAACAACTCTATCTCTTTCTGTCTCGCTCGTACACCCAGACGCGCTGCCTCCCCAGATTGCCACAAGCCGACACATATAACCACTGCAAGGATAACCCTCATGCTCACTAAATGTCAGTGTTCACAGATCCATACGGTACGGGGTTAAAAGGGAGACGAGAAAGGATTGGAGGCTACCTAGAGGAATGAAAACCCACTGGGCTCCAAGATCTTATAACAGAAAGAAATAAGTTGCATTTACCCAGGGAGCTTTGTGTTGTCAGAAACGAATGCATAAAAAAAAAAAAAAAGAAAGAAATCCCTCATGGGAAATAGAGTTTGCAAAAGTTGTCAGAATGGAAAATGAAGATACAAGTTTTGTTTGGGAACACTTTCAGTAAAATGGTGCAATCATTTAACTGTGATTTTTTTTCAACAGAATGACGTTTTTTTTTTTGTAAAACCAAGGGAATAATGCCAATATCCCGACTCCTTTCAAGTACTTATTCAGGCACTTTATAGTCTCTATTTACAGTATCCAAGGTGCTGCGGGAGTTGCTTTCAACATCTCAAGAGAGCCCTGCTTGAAGATGAAAATGTATTTCAGTGCTTTGGAAAACAATTGAGCACCCAAGAAAATTACAAGTCAAATAGCTGTGAGTTCCACTTAGTAGCAAGCGGGCGAATGAGGATTTGGCAATTGGCGAGCATCAGGCGTTATTTACATTGCCTCAAAGTGGATGGTGATGAGGAATAAAATCAATATGGATGCAAACAGTGTAATAGCAGAGTAATGGGTTCCCCTGGGCAAGCAGCACAGAAGAAGTCCTGTCAGGGTACTACTTGCCGAGCGGAGGCAGAATTCATTTGCCATTTCTACCAACCTTCCCACTGCCACATTCAATCCACATTCACATCTCAGCTCCTGAAGTCAGTCTTCAGGGCTGTCTCTTTCCTGCTGCCCTTTCTGAATGCTAACTCCACACGGCCGACAATCAAAGCAGTGGATGGTATGGAGAACGAGAACATAGGTGGGTCAAGATCAGATTCACATATTCAAAGGGGTGATGTCCTTGATGGTGATTGATGATGTTTATTTTGGTCCATTCTTTTCTTTTCAAAGCCTGTATACAACCACACACACTCACACACACAACGCAGAAACAGAGACCATGTAAACTTGACCTGCTTTTGTTTGAGCTGTTGTGGATCGATCAAGAAAGCAAGGTTTTGACCCTGAACCTCAGCCTCTTTTCTCCTGGTGGACCATTCAACCTGTCTGTCAGGTATCAATCAATAAAGCTCCTGTAACTGCTCACATTTTGAACCAAGTAGCCAATTGGATGCTAGGATACCACATTCATCTAGTCAGGCCAATAGGATGAATCCGTTTTTTTTGCATTTTAACCTCAGATATGATCCTTAAAAGCAATGAAAGAGAGGCCCAAGATAAGAATCTCATCATATAATTCTCCCTTGTATGATCAACTTAATGAGAAAATGCTTAGATCCTTGAACTTTAATTCATAGCAGCAGACCTGAAGTATAGAAACTTAACTGTAATGTATCCCTGTTCAAACCAGTAATTAATCACACACTAGACAAAGTTATGTTGAGGAAAAAAAAAAAGAGATAGCACAACTATCAAGCCCCACTGAGCAGAGGGTTCACTGATCCATTCACTGAGTGGATGCATGCTTTAGGCCAGCCCCATCCTAGCTCTAAACTTGACCTCTCTAATTGGCCACCAGCTGGGAAGTTGTAATCCCTCCACCAATCTCTCCTCTCCATGTCCATCCTCTACTCCAAAGGTCCTGCCCTCCTCTTCTGGATAGCTTGCTATGTAAGCATATTATATTGTGTTGGGACTAGGTTACCATTTCTTTTCTGTTTTTGCACAAGAAAGACAACAATTTGAAGTTTTTGGTATGTGGTTAAAACCCAAGAAAATATGACTAGAAAAGCTGCAACCATTGAGGCAAGCCAGCATGTCTGCACCGTGTCCCCTGTCCCCTGTGCTGGCTTTTCCTTGCAATGTGCATGATCAACTGTGACTTGCACTATGCATTTCTTGCCAATAGCCCCTCTTCCTCCTTTCTATACTTCCCGCTGTTTCTCCCCGTGTTCTTTAAGACAGTCGAGTCATGCCGCAGGTGCTCTGCCATAGGCACCCCCCGGCAACAATCGCCACGAAATGACAAACTCAGAAGAGGTTCGGGCGGCCCGCATGGCAACAGAGAGCAAATCAAAGTCGGGGACGAGAAGCTGATGACATCGTAAAATGTGCAAAAGGAGCACAGTCAGGCGGCTGTCTGTGGGAGTCTGGGAAGCGATCAAATCTCCATCGGCCAAGCAGAGATTCAAAGAGACTCTAATATCAGGCTACAAGGCAGAATCCTCAGTTTTAAGACGGCTCAGAGTCAATCAAGTTGTTCTCGGGAAGAGGTTTTGCTTAACTACCGAGTGAATGAGTGAAGCTGACGTGAAATTTCCAGGGGCCACCTGAATCTGAGATGACTTCTTATATATTCCTTCTGAACTTGTTTCCTTTATCAACAGTGCTCTATCCCTCTGTCTCTCTCTCCGAGTCTGTGTCTCGAGTGTTTAATAGCTCAGCCAGTGCTTCTCCATGTCCCTTCCTGCCAACTGCCTGTGGCTGCAACTTCAAAGTCTCCTCTGTCTTCTCTTGTTTATCTGAACTGCCTGTCTCCTACATGATCCTGAAACCAAACCTGCATTTTTATATTTCACCCGAAACAAAAGCATCACATCCTCGATTTTTTTTTCTTTTTTCCTGATGTACAAAAAGTGAATTTGTCTCCCCGTGTTCAACCCATGTATATTTTTCATGCTAAAATTACCCTTGTGTTGGAAAAAGTGGCGGCGAGGCTGTGAAAGACTGCATCTGTTTGCACAAGTTCTCAGAGCGCCAGCACAAATATATGGAAGTGTGGCTGAAAGTGTGAATACTTAAGTGTGCATGTCCATTTGTGTCCATATGGGCTCAACTGTGTTTGTGTGAGTGTGGGTGAAACAACACTATACGGCTGGCGGTGGTAATCGAGCTCACTAATTACTTCCTGAGCTGAGAGAGTTGTCAGAGAGAGGAGGAGCTGCCACAGATGGTGAGAGACCCACACTGACGCCAGGATATCCTACCTCTTCATCATTAGAGCTGAGCATGTGTGTTTGTGTGAGACTGAGTAATTGAGAGAATGACTGAGAGCGTGTGACCAAGATTGAGTGTTCGAATTACACTTTAAAACCACAGAGCACATGATACACCCACAGCAGAGTTTGTAAAAATCAACGCTAGAAACTGTCGATCAAATAAATGACTGTTATCTGTCTGCTTTATTTTGGAAACACTACTTCTGAGACAGCTGTGACTCCAGCTCCACAGGACCTCCCCAACACACATCTGCTTCCAACCACACTTCACCAAGCTCATTCCTCTTTTTCTGTGCAAGTGGTGCAACAGCGCTCTCCCCCCCTCAATCCCAGCCACTCGCTCGGCTCTCTCAAGACAAAATGCTGCAATCTTACTACTACTCACCACTGTGAAGAGCCCTCGGTGCCGCTGACCTCCAGCAGGTCGTAGTCGTCCTCCAGCTGAAAGTCAGAGAAAACCAGGGCGATGGTGTCTCCTGGCTCGGCCAGCACGGTCCAGGTGCAGTCAGCATTGTTGTTATACTCAGCTGGGTAATTGGGGGTGGTGATCACCCCGCTCTGGCCCCGCAGCGTTCCCCCGCATCCATCATCCGCTGTAGGCAGTGCAGGAAATAGAAGAGGCTTAATAAAGGAGGAATCTATATAAAACAAAGATAATCACAGGCATGCAGTGTGGAGATAATTGAATATGTACAGACAAAAGGAAGCAGTGGGAGAGCGAGGATAGTAAAAGCCTAATAAACACAAACTGCAGCTTAACAGCAGCTAAAGGTCAAGGTTTGACTGATGAAGCTGTCATACGAAAAACCAAGCTGGTCATCGAAGGCTTTTTCAAATGACAAACCATACTGACAGATGTGAGGTGAGAATGATCATGTGAACGATCCTATAACAACTGATTTGGACAAGGATAGACACAATACATGTATTCATACACTCTCATGTGTACACTCATCTTCTAAAAAGACTTTCTTCCTCTTTTCTGTCCAATCGATTTCTGTGGAAATGATGCTAGAAGGTGTCTTCTGACTTGTTTGACTTGTGTTATTATCATTTTCTCTTTTACTTCTTTTTATCATTCTTTATGTCCAGATTTGTGGAGCCAATGGCATTTTTATTTCCTGTTGTACAGACAGCTCATGTTGGCCTTTCATTGTTACATTTGTGCCTGGTGTGGAAAGATGGATGAACCTAAACTGTGAAACAAATCTACCTATGGGAATAAATAATGTAACCTTGAACCTTGAACCTATTATTGTATACCTACAGATAGAAATGTACTACAATAGTTCACCATACTACCATAGTATCACACTCCCTTAAAGTAACAGGCTCTGTAACACAAGTTCAAAACTTTCTTTCCTGAAATAGACCTTCAAATGTTATAAAAATGCAAATATATTACATAATAACACGGTATCATTTTTTTAAATACTTCCTCATAAAAAATACATGGCACCTAAAAGTGTAAAATGTCACTTCAAATAAGAAGTTCAGATAGATACCAATTAACCTAAACTCTTATCAAGTAGCTAAACCCCTTTGATAAAAATACCAGGTGACAGAGATGCTGATGACTCAAGATACTGATGATAGGAGCATAATGACTCAGCAAGATAACTTTTCCAATATATGTCATATAGGCAGTAAATTTGTTGGAAACTTTAGTGGGTGAAGTTTTGCTGGTAACCTTGTGTGCAATTTAAATAGAATTTGATATATTTATTTAGTTGTTTTTTTTAGTGTTTAGTGTTTTTTTTCCTGGCCACACGTTATCATTTTTTGCCACAAGCCAAACTGCATATTTTCAAATTCAGGAGCATGAAAATGTGCGATGAGTTGCAGCATATTGTTCCTTTGTCTGCAATTTTTGCCATAGGCCAGAGAGACAGCAGTCATAGGATTTTCAAATGCCCTACAGTGCTTTTACAGTCAGCAGGAAGCAGGGCAGGCTGCATGATGCAACCTAATGCAATGTGGAGTGAAGTGATTAAATTCTGATTAATTCAGATTTGTGTTAATCAAAGCAAATCTTCCCGCGTAAAGATTGCTTTAAGGAGACCATTAAATAATAAAGCATGCATTTAATGTGTTGCCAGAATAATTCCCCTGCCCAGCTTCTGATATGTTCATTAGAGCTTTGAACAATGTGACGCAGACTTTAAATTATGTGCGTACATCCGTAGTGTATACTGTGAACATATGGGACACATCAAAAGAATTTTTGAACAATGCTTCCACGCTGTTATTATCTGTGAGTACATACCTGCCTAGAAATGTTGTGGGATTCATATAGCTAGCCGTGTGTGGTGTTTTTATTAAGGTGGCGAGGAGGAGCTCAAGACGTGTCGGGCCCTGTCTATCATCCATCCTACCTGTCACTACGGCAACCCCCCTGAGGGAGGGCGAGGGAATGTACGGACGAGCGGAAACCTGTGAGGTGTGAACTCGAATAGGAGGGAAACCACGACAGAAGAAGGGGATGAAGAGGATGACAGGTGACATGCGAGGATGGTCGAGAGTAAAGTGCGAGGGGGGGGAGGGTGGACAATGAAGAAAGAGAGGGAGACGGCGAGAGGGGTGACAGGTGATTGTTGCAGTGGGAGTGACAGGAAGTAGAAGGCAGACTGAAAAAAGAATGAGGAAGTGTATTGATATTCCACACAAGAGTGTTTCTTCACACTTGAAGGGAAGTCTCTGACTCCTAACTCTCCCCCTCACCTTGACTCCCTCCATCACTCTCTGCATATTGTGGCTGCCACTGGCCGACGCCAGCTTTGTACGACAATGGAGCTAAAGCCGTCTATACCATCGAACACGTGAAACCAAGGGAAAACTACTTCAACACTTCAGTATGTGAGGTGTGCACATCAACATATATATATATATTTTTTCCCTCAGTCAATTGTATGTGTCAGACTGCTTCCCACGGTTGAACAGTACATATTTTCAGGCTGTCACTTAAGATGTCACGGCTCTCTGTAAAGTGTAAGGGAACAGCTTTAATTTATTTCGCTGTCATGGCAACCGAGATGCAGAGGACCATGGGCAAGGCATGGAAGCTATAAGGACATAAATGTTAACTCTGCATAAAAAAAATAAATCAAATGAAAATGACACCAAACATGCACAAAGCAAGAAGCTAATAAACTATATTGTGTTGCTATATTGGACATACAACAGAATACAACAAAAAATCTGCCTGTTTTTGTAACAAGTAGAAAAGCAGGTGAAAAACAACACGCTGCACATTTAAAAGCTGTCGTCAGTCTTTTTGATTGTTTGTGAAGGATAGGATGAAAAGGTTCACATAAGATGACTGATTCTTTAAATGGCAGCTAAGACAACAAACTGATAAGAACAAGACAGGAAATCAAGAATATTATCTGTATCATAAATGGCTGGCTATCATCTTTGGACCCGACGGCGCTGCTGGCAAGTTTGCGTTCTCCTGAGTCCAGAAATGGTGACCGTGCCAAAAATGGTCTCCTTGCTCCCAAAGTACAGTGGGAGCTCTGCTCTTGCACATATGGGCAGGCTCTATAATTGGAGTGACATTAACAATACACTTATGCATTATGAAGGAGCACTCAGGTGTACAAGCTGACTTTTATGTGCCACTGGGAGACCTCAATTAATCACAGGGGAAATTGCTAGTTTCTAAAACTTGTTGGCGTGTAATTTCTGCTGAAAAGGTGGCATAATCACATCCTTGAGTGCTTAAGCAATTTATTTATTTATTTTTTTCCCAGGATGGAGCCTAGGTGGGCATGGGGGACGAGAATGAAAGAGCTGAGTGTGGGTCTAAACAGCATTTGTGATTGAATTAGGGAGACAGGACCGAGGGAGGGAGACGACAGAGTTATTGACAGAATCTAACATGAAATATGATAAGATTACAAATAAGGGATTACAAATTGCAACAGATAATAATTCCACATTTAAATGTACAGTACATGTGCATTTGTCTGCATGTGATTGGGTGGGTGGGGACTATGCTGGCGCGCGGTGCCCAGCCATGTGTGCTCCTATGTGGGCTTCCTGACTCCCGGCCTGGCTGCAGATGGCACAGTGTCTCAGCGGTCTGCTCAGCAGGCACACTGACACAAAGCATTGGCCACATGGACACACACACACACACACACACACTCAACAAATGGTCATACACGGACATGTGAACTCACATGTCTAGGACATGTGCAGGCTTTTCAGTTAAGCTCAAATTTTACATTCATACAAAGAGAAATTCTGTAAAAATAAATAAATAAATGATGTACCATAGTGTCACTTTCGCCTACAGTGAAGTGTTTTCAAGAACTGTGTCATGTTGGGTCGAACAACACACACTGGCAGGTGTCGCTGCCGCAGGAGTGCTTGCTAACTCTGAGGGAAGGACAACTGGCGCAAGCACCTGACTGGGAGCTAACACATGAGGTCCTGCCATGGTAAATAAGATATCAGTACAACCACAGAAAACCTTGTCAGGTCCTGTGGAGGCATGTGTAAAATAGTGTGTGTGTGTGTGTGTGTGTGTGTGTGTGTGTGTGGGGGCTAAAGGATGGGTTTCACCAACCAGGGAATAAAAGAATATATTAGCGAGGTTGAAGCAAAAACTGTTTTTTTAAGTTTAGCTCCAAGAAAATATTAAATATTGTGGTTGTTCTTGGTTTTATTTTTCATCTGTGTCACATTTTTACACCTGATCTCTCCCCACTATTGTCAGTTTCTATAATAAGGATGGATTATTAGTTATGGATTCATCTGCATACGTTTGTTTAACAAGATAAGATCCCGTCTGAAAAAAAAAGAAGAAAAAACCCTTTCTGTTCATGTTGCCACAAAAGGCAGCAACAATGTTCAATTAATGGCATCATTTAAGGAGAATTAAGTCTTGGTGGATGCTTGCGCTCTCTCTGTTTTTTAATATCTGAAAATATCAAAAGCAATTTTTGCTAATAATTATCAAAATAAATGTAAGGCTGTCAAACCTTTGTGACCTCAAAATGTCGCTGCATAGCCACTGCAACAAAATGCAATTCCCTTTGTTGACCAAAAAGATTTCCAGATTTAGCCTGAAGTGGTTTTATAATAGACGTCCTTCTACATACCTCTGCAGTAGGGAAGGGGAAAATCCCAGGCAGCAGTACCAGCTGAAGTGGCGAGGCAGGACAGGGTGGTGTGACCCTCCAGCACATAGCCTGGGCTGCAGCTGTAGCGGATTTTGTCTCCGATATTGAAGGTGGACCCCTGCTGGTGGCCATTGAGTAGCTGTCCAGGATTACCACAAGTGTAGCTGGGCAAAGCTGCAGAGAGAGACAGAGAGAGAGTGGAGGATATAGATAGTTAATGAGGCTGTTTGTGGTAAAGTCTGTGTGCACTGTGTTATACTAGCACTGCCAAGAGCCAGAAAACAAGGGAAAGGTGCAGGAACAGTCTGATGACAGATTACACAGAGGCATCTGCTCACGACGACATTTGTAACCCAAGCAATGACTTCCTTCAAAACACAGATAAAATCTCATCTCCCTAGATATGCACAGATTCTCATAGTGTAGCAGAACTACAGATTAACACAATGATACAAGCATCACAATAAATATCCGACTCATGGATGCATGTTGACCATCACTGCTTGTGCACTCATGTACATGCATGCAAATAAGTGAGCTCAGCACTGAACAAAACCTTGTCTAATTGTGTGTTATTATGCAAATCAGGTTCAAAGGAAGTTCAGCCAATCATTTGTCCCTGAACCTTCTTGCTTTAGTTGTTATGTTCCAGTAAAAGGCACATGATAGCAGCTTCGCTTCCCTTTGATGACAGCTAAGCTACATTGGCTACAATACTATATATACATATGTGTGTGTGTGTGTCGCAGTCAGATGTTGGTGTTCTTGCTGCATTTCAGATAATAAATCCTTGGAGAATGAATAAAAAGGACAATCACCAGACAAGCATCTCACACACACACACACACACACACACACACACAGAGGCACAGGACACACATATGTAGCCTGTCATCCAGCTTCCAGTCCCCTCACACACTCCCACACAGCGAGGGACCTGGCCAGGGCATGTGCTGGACTTTGGATGAAACTCAGTCCCTCCACAGGGACTGGGCTGAACTCCGGCGAGGACAGAATGGCTCCTACACAACAACACAGCTCACTGGCACCTCACCACCGCACTCAATGCAGGCTCATGTTTCTACCCTATCCGATGCCTCCAGCTTCATCATGTGTTACAAAAGCAAACACTTCAAAAGGCAATCACATTATTTTAACCGCCCGACAAAATGTTGATCTTGCCCAGAAACAAAGTCCGTCATTCAGTATAGAAAATGTCGTCCACTTGTTTAAAGATAAGCCTAAACAATGATGAACTGCGACTGGCATGATAATGCTTGGAATTGTCTTTTCTAGGAAACAATAGAAAACAATGACCTGTTTTTACTATTGTGCTGTATCTTCTGTTTGTTTTCATCTTTTTCCTTTTCCTGCCCCAAACCACGACTTCCTTACAGCAAGGTTCAACAAGGACAGATCAATCATTTTATCCAACAGTGCATCCCACAGAAGTCGAGCTGTGGAATTAACTGGCTGGTAAATAAATAGACTGCAAACAGTTTGTGCCGAGTCCGACCATCAGACAACAAACATGACCTCTACGTGCTTCATTTGAAATGTGTGTGTGTTTTGTAAGCATAGCTGTGAAGCTACGAGAATGAATGACGCTATCTCACGGTAGGAGAGGAAGTCTGATTACTTGTGGTCATATTTGGAGTCCAAAACAAATACAATGCCAGTTGTCATATTTGGAAAAAGGTATTCAGGAAGATTTTGTACAATTCAGTGTTTACACTCTGGTTTCCTCCCACAGTGCAAAGACATGCTTGTTAGGTGAATTGATGAGCCTAAATTGACCATAGGTGTGATTGGGAGTGTGTGTGTTTGTCTTTATGTTGGCGACCTGTCCAGGGTGTGTCCCGCCTCTCGCCCGTTGACAGCTAGGATAGGCTCCAGCAGACCCCTGCAACCCAAGTGTGGATAAAGCAGGTATAGAAGATGACTGACTGACAGTGTTTATAGTTTTGCTACTTGACTCAATGATCTTGAGAGATAGGGAACCATCAAAGTAACAAATAAAGTTTGGGCAAGATCAGAGGATGGGATAAAAATCCAGAAAGCTCAAAAAATCTGTATGTTATCATGGGGATATATTTTATTAATATAGTGTGGATACTTCAACACAAGAGGACCAAAGTGTTCAATCTGTAGAATAATTACAGCTGGATGCCTTGGCAGAGGTTTGTGCTCTGAGCTTTTATTTCAAAGGATCCATATAAAACCAGAGGCAGTCGAGGTAGCTTCAATCCAGAACTTCTGCATCAGCACTGTTGGCCAACAGTTAAACACATCAGCCAAATGGTTGTCATTCCCTCACAACATTCATTTTAGGCACTTACTTTTCTCGAAAAAGGTTTTTTTTAAGGATAAAATCTGCAGTGACTCACTTAGTACAGAAGACTGCAGCTGCACATAGCACTTTTAGCTACATCCCAATCAGTGATTTCACAGCAGGTGTTTTCCATCATCTGTTGAAGGCAGAACACCTGCTCACACACCAAGGATGCCCTAAATGGCTCACTGCAGATTTACCATTTAATGTACCTAGTTAGTATTTGGGTACTCTCCCTCTGCTCTGGCCTAAACCCCGCCGACAGACTGACTTGTCACTTTTCGGCTCCACTGTGCCATAGCCTTTGTTTTGACCAGCCAAGGCTACCTTATTACAGCTCCCCGTCCGTCACTGGCAGATTAGCATATACACAAGGATTCCTTCTGATTAGCATATTAGCCGCTGGGACTGAGGCTTCAGTGCTTAAGCGTGGCCACAGGGGGCCTCGTGGTGCAAGAAGGTAAGTGCCTTATCCCTGAGGTCGTGACCATGTAAGGCCGGATCAGCAAAGCCCGTGTCAGAAAAGTCTGGGAAATATTTTAGAGGCTGAGAGGGGAGAAGGGTCAGCTCGGATAAAATGCAGCGAGGTACAGCAAGAGAAAACTTTTCTTTTTTTTTTCCCCAGTCGACATTTTGACTTGTCAAACACAAGTGTAACTAAAAACATTAACACTGGCTGAATTCCATTTAGATGTGCCAGTGCCAGGGACCTGATATTGTACACGCTGGCTTACTGGCACGGATTACTGGCGTGCCTAAATGGAACGGAGCCATCATTAATGTTATTAGTTACACCTGTGCCTTTCCTGCTATGAGAAGTCAGAGAGTGTGGGAGAAGGGTTTATTTTAGGATAGGAAAAAAAAAAGAGAGATGATGATGATGATGATGACAGATGTGTGAGAAAGAGAGGATTTAACCAATGACTAGGAATGACAGAGAGTGTCTGTATATGAAATACTGACAGAGAGGCAGAGATGAACTGGATGACTGGTTCATTGCATTAAAACTGATTGAGGGCGCAGGACTGTCAGGGAAGAGGAGAGTGAGCATGGGTGTGCATGCTCTGTATATGCGTGCATGTGCGTGTGCATGTGCGCATGTATGTAAGATTCTCATCACACCCTCCATTTCAGGTTATTAGTTTGGGCAGTAAATTAAGTCCAATAGTGCCATTACTTGTGCAATCCCCAGAACGGGCTATGCCTGGAGCACAGAAACGGCTAATACATTTTTTAACCAGCCTCCGAATCATCAGTATTCTCTTTATTCCCACAATGTTAAATTCATCTGTCACAAGTAAACATCAGTGATTAATAAACACTGACTGTTTTATTCTTTGTATCAAGGCTGCAGAAGCAGAAATTCGAAAAAATAAAAGTTGTTTTTTTTTCCTCTGCACTTTGTTTCCATGCAATTATTTTCCCAGTTCCCAAATGCAGTTCATGCTAAGGTGATGGTCTTTAGAAGAACCTTGCTGAGTATCTGAACTGTATTGCCAGATTCAGAACACCAAGACAATGGAGTATACAAACAGCCGGCCCTTTAAACTCGTTTATCACAATCTATCCCATTTATTCCTGCAGGCTAAATCTGCAACATCGAGACTTGGAAACGCAGAGGGAGAAAACACACAAAAAAAATCTCATGCACAAAGAAGCTCCAGAGAAATAATGAGGTCACATTTGAAATATTTGTGAGACGTCTTCCCATTAATTTCAATTAATTTCCTTCCCACATAGTTACATACATCAAAATTATGTTTTGAAATTTTCTTCGAGCTTCACAGCCTTCACAAGGAAACTTGGTAGGACCAGGCGGTGATTTTTTTTTTTTTTTAGAGAATGAAGGTGCGTCCCTTCCAAGGAGCTTCTATCATCACGTGGACTATCGCTTCCCAACCCCCCACGTCCGACAACAGCAGCCCTTTAGGTGTTCTTCATGGCAGGTCCATAAGTCACTGGGATGGGAGCCTGTGACATGGCCCATCCCTTGGGCCCGGATGCTTTAAGCACTTCCACTGCTGAAACGGCAAACGATGCTCCTCGTCCATCAACGCAGCTCCGGCAGCAGCGCACATTGGTTAGTAGCAGAAGCATATGAAAACGCTAAAGTGCCCACAAACCATGTCTCACACACACACACGCACAGTGAGCAAGGTGCCCTACCATCCATCACACCATCCGTCGGTTACATCATCTGCTTATATTCTTTCCCTTTTCTCGTCATCCCCTCTCATTTCTGGTGACGAGGACGGAGCAGAGGACAGTAAAGAAGCGGATGCTGTGAAGCTCGGCTCATGTGGGACGACCCCTGACCCCAATAAGACTGATGGTGTCCCTTCCTGGGTGTCTTCAGGCCTGTTCCTCAATTTGTCATCATTTTTTTTTTCCTCATGAAAAGATGAATAGTCACACGGCCTTGCACAGTGTCGAACACATTGCTCACAAAATATTTCTGGGAGGTTGCAGGTTGCAAAATAGAGAAATCCTAAACAAGTAGCACCCTGGTTAGAGGCTTCATATGGGGATATTTATAATCCACAACACAGCACGAGTGTGTTTTCAGAGTTTTTTTGAAATAAAAAAAAAAAACTGAAGTGAGCATTTAGGCCCTCTTAGTACTTTGTAGAAGCCCCTTCGGCAGAAATTACAGCTTTACATCTTCGTGGTTATTGAGTACAGATTCATGGACCATTTAAAATTAAATCAACAACACAAAATGTGCAAAAAGTGAAAGGCTGTGAATGCTTCCTGAATCCACCGTAGCTGCAGCATATCATCCACGGTGAGAAAGGCAAGGCTGTGTTCTAGGACAGATTAGTTTATTGTGTCTCTTGGGTTATGAAGACCGTACTCGCAGGTGGGACAAAGACACTGGAGTGAATCTAAAGTAATACACTGGGGTCAGGGAAAGGGCAAGAAAGGAGAGAATTAAAGAGAGAGAGAACGAGCATCAGAGACAAAGACAAGCATGTAGGGACAACAGCTGGCGAGACGAGCCTGTCTCAGTACAGTCGATGCAGCATCACTGTGTCTGCTGAAGAAGATGCATGATTGACAGTGTAATACAGAAGCAGTTCTCCACAAATCTGCCTTGAGATGGAGGTGCTGAATAAAATGCATGCACACTTGTCTCGTACAACTACACTACTGCGCATTACAACTTTTTCAGTTTTGCCTCATCCAATCTGTGTTTTTCTTCCATCAAAGCTCCATCTTTGTTTACAAAAACAAAGCAGTAAACGGGGGAAAGGATGGAGTGACGTGGGATTGTGATTTACTCGCTCATATTCATAAGAGAGCAGGTGAGCGAGAAGGGAAAGCAGGAGCGAGATGCCGACAAAGATGCAGATCGACAGATGGTTAGAAACAGTTGCAGCGAATGTGGCATCCTCAATAAGAAGAAAGTCAATTCTGCCATACCGTTGCTCTAAATTGGTTTCCAGTAAAAGAAACCATTGTGCCTGAAGACAAAATGAACATATAGTAACACACATATTGGTGTGTCTCTGGAGTTAAAGAAATTCAATTCCACTTTCTAAAGACTGACAGAGTTTTGCCTTCATCCCTCCCACCAACTTCCTCCCTCTTTCCATCCCATCCTGTGCCTTTTTCCTTCCTCTACATCTTCCTGCTATGCGTTTGGAAGTGACATTGCGAGATCGATCCCAACACACAGGTGCATTAGCTCAATAAGCAGTTTCTGCTTTGTCAAGCAGCAATTCAATCAATGCCTCCTGTTCCCCCACACATGGGCTGGACAAAAGCTGGCACCTCCCATCACTTCTGGTTAGAGAGGCTGAGGAATGCAGAAATTAACAGCGTTGTCAAGGTAGAGCTGTTTGAATTTTTCAAGTGTTTCCCCCAGTTTTAACCTGCACTTATGCACACTTTTTTTCTAATGTGGACATTTTAATTTATTAATTGGAGAGTTAAGAACTTAAATATTATGTTAATGCCACATGGTTGAAAGAGAAAAGATGTGTACACACTGAAGATGTGATTTTTCTTTTGCAGCATTTTTAGCATTAATATTTCAAGTCTATATACTGTATATTTCACACAGGTATTTGGAAAAGGTGTCAGGTGGCTCCTACAAGTCTCTTAGCATATAATGCATCTTGGGCCTCTCACCTATCATTCATTTCTATACTAAGAAGAGTGCTGTCTCTTCTAAGTACGTAAAATATGTAACTCACTGAGTATAACAGGCCAATAAGACTATCACCAGCTTTATCATACTTGCATGGTGCAGGTGATGCATGTCTCTCCTGGATTTCTTATTAAATGTGTATGAAGAACCAATAAGACGATTCTATGCCTTCATCTCAACCTTCACAATGGGGGAAACTCTGACACAAAGCTTTCTAGAGCACAACACTGCCTCCACTGACTCATCCACTTCACATAGAGCATCCTGCAGCCTTCAGGTAAGCACCCGACATGATGTAAAAGAAAACCTGATTCATCAGACAATGGGCACCTTGTTCTGTGGCTCCATGGTGAGGTTCTGATGTGACCACTGTAGACATGGTCAGAGGTCAGCTGGGACACTCTGATTGGTCTGTAGCTATGCAGCCCCATATGTAGCAAACTGTAATGCACTGTGTGCTCTGACACTTTCCTATCAAAGCCAGCAATAGGGTTTTCAGACATCTGGACAACAGCAGGTCTGCTGCTGGATGGACTGTGTGCATCAGTGAGCCCTGGGAGCCCATAGCCCTGTTGCTGGCCTGTTGTTGCCACTCCCCGGTCCGTTGTGTGTTTTTAAACCTTTGCAAGCTCAGAGTAGATGCTCAGCCTATCCATGGACCTCCATATTTTCACACAAATTGGAAATGCGCCCTTTTTGACCATGGATACGGTTTTACACTCTTGTAACAGGCATAATCGCCAAAGAAACTACTTCAAATGGCCTGATCTGCTTGTACAGAGACTGAAGTCTACATTACAACAAGTCATTAACCTTTTAAACCCCAAGGTCCCCCAATTGGGAGACCCTGAGACTTGTTTCTGGTAATTTTCTATAATTGAAATTTCAAAATAAAAGCTCAGGGCTTAAGGGGTTAAAGTTCGGATATGACTTCACTCCGAGCATGAACGAATATTCGAATATCAAACAAATAGTGACAGCCCTACACTGCACACCACGAACACCCCATAAGAGCTGCAGTTTTACAGATGCTCTGACCCAGTCTTCCAGTCATCACATGTCCCTGATCAAAGCTGTGTGCACACTTGTTCACTGTTCCTGTTTCCAACACATCAACTCCAAGAACTGATTGTTCACTTGCTGCCCAATATATCCCACTATTTGGCAGGTGCCTGTGTAACATCATAATCAAAGTTATTAAGTTATTAATCTATTAACGTCACCTGTCAGTGGTTATAATTTCGTGGGTGATAGGTATAAGTGCGTGGAGGGTACTTGTGTGCACAGGTGATGTTTCACTGCGTGTCGCTGTCTGAATGCTGTTGAAATACAGATTCAGGAGTGAGCAGAAGGATTTGAACCTCTGTAAAGACACAATATAAAACACACACACACGCAAACGCATACAAATTGAGACTAGAACGAACTCCAGATATCCTCATTTCCCACGCACACAACAGCAGGTGCAGTAAAAAGGGCCAGTTGCTGTGTGGGAGGCGCTGAGGTGTGAAGGAGAGCTCATACAGAATTGATGGCTGCCGACAATGTCTGCAAAACGGAATAATGTGCCATTCAGTAGCCATTCACTATATATGAGACTAAACTAAGAGGGATCAGGGAGCATGAGAGACTTCAAGGAAAGCCAGGAGACAGATGAGAGACAGGGCTGGGGGAGCTGGGAGGAGAGATCAGTACATCTGTGTACAGCCTTGACTCTGTCTGAATTGAAGCATCTAAATCCCTCTGGCTTTTCAGGCTTATCTCTCCACTGACATTACTCTTTCAAACACAGAAATCCTGTGGTCACAACTGCAAAAACAAGTACACAGGTGCACACAGACTCCCAGAAATAAAATCAAGACGATTACGTGTAAATGCAGTTGATTTAATAGCTGGCAATTTATTAGTGGATCAGCAGATGGATGGTGATACTGTGCTACTGCCATGTGCTGTGAAGGTGTCGGGATACAGTGGATTCTGTCTTGAGATATACATTATTAAAACACATAGGAGGGGGAGTGGGCTACATCACCTAAAATTAATATCACAGGTAAGTTTATTAAAGATTAATTTAACATCTACTTCTAAAGGGAACTGTATGTAGAATAAGCAGAAAATCATGTATTTGGACCGCAAGTAATCCTGATTTAACATTAATACCAGGAACACTCTGCTCTTTTAAATATTGTAAGTGCTTTGGTTCATTTTACAGAAAACTGTACTGCTAGTTTATCCTGATGTCCTGTTAACTGAGTCAGAAAGAATTTGTTGAAATGAAGGACAAATATTTTCTACTGTATTGTTTTATATCCTGTATTACTTCAGGATATAGACTGTTTATTATAAAAATGGACGAAGCTAACGTGACATCCCTTGGGATTTGGCAATTGAAAATCGCCATGTTGGTTTTGTGGCCATATTTTAGTATAAAGGGCAAGAGTAAGGAGGCGGGTCTGAGCCTTGAACCCATGGACTCTACCCAGTGTGTCTAACACTGAAGTTCACTGGCGAATGAGGGTCCAGACCTCCTGTAAATCCCTGGAGACCAGACCTTTCAATCAAACTAACCACACCCCTAGATATTCCTCTTGTTGCTCTGATATGTCTACTTAATAATGAAACTATTTTCAGCTGTATTAACGTATTCCATGATTGAAAATGCAGATTTTTTGAATTGAAGTCAATTGGAGCAGCAGTTTTTTGGAGGCAACATCTAGTGGTCATCGATGGGATTGCACTTTTTTTTTGCAATTTTGCGTCGGCCTCACTTTTGAGGCTTGGTGGCTACTTTTAATCCTGTCTATGCTTCAGAAGACTAAA
>OOFC01050070.1:35078-49797 GCA_900323345.1 Pseudochromis fuscus | reverse complement strand
AGCATCTCTTAGTTTGTCCTGGAGGTACGGGCACACGCAAACACACACTTAAGCATATATATACACACACACACACACACACACACACACACACACACACACACACTCATGATGACTTTGTAAACCGAGGCAGTCCTGCAGGTATTCCCTATCTGTTGATAAGGGTGAGCAGTTGTGTGCTGACCAAGCAGACCCCTGCAGCCTGCAGCCCACGGAGAGAAAATGTTTAGTCCACTGACCTCACATACATCAGTGAGTGGCCAGTATCTGAGTAAGCAGAGTACAGCTCGGTGTGTGTGTGTGTAAGTGAGTGGGTGTAGATATCTGTATGGTCACCACAAAGTGGATGCTGAACAGGAAATACTGCGGTTTTACTTGTCCGAACAGGAAAATGCATGTTTGTAGTTGTGTGTGTGTGTGTGTGCTTTAGATTGTATGTCTGGGTGTGTGTCTGTGTCAGTGCTGCCAGTGTTGTTGCACTTACACAACAGAAGTAGTTTGCAAACATGTTTTGACAGCCAGAACAAATAGGATGACATTTTATGTTTGGATAAGTGCAGGAGAATTTTACTTGAAATGTTTTCTTTATAAAAACCATTCATCATTATGTCTGTGTTGCTGTGCATTACAAGGAAATAATGCAATTTAATGAGATGATGACATCCAGTGTAACTTCAAGTGGAGGCATTAAGTGTCTGTCATTAAATGTATTTGTTTGTTTTTCAGTTTTGCAATACTGCCTAATATTGTGTAGGTCTCCCCCATGCTGCCCTGACCTGTTGAGACCTGGACTTCATGTTACCTTGAAAAGGTGTCCTGAGGGATCAGCCACCAGAAAGTTAATAACAGATCGAGATCTGTAGAAGATCAAGTTACCACCTTAGACTTTGTGTTTTCTTCTTCAGACCATTTGTGAACTATTTTTGCAGCATGAGAGGGAAAAAAAACACTTCTGAAAGAGGCCACTGCCATGAAGGGATGTAGATGGAAAACAGTTTCATATGAATACCAGGAATGATTCATCAGACTAGACCACCTTCCCCCATGGCTCCTTGGTCCAGCTCTGATGTTCATAGCCACCCTGTTAGGTTTTCAGCAGTTTCTTCTTCTGTGGTATGGGACTGGACCTGCCAGCCCTCACTCCCTATGACTGTATCGCTGGCTCACCTGTTGTCCTTGTTTGGACCAGTTTAGTCGATACGAGCCACTGTTTACCACGGGAACTGTTGTTTTGAAGATGCTGTAACCCAGTCGCTGTGCTATCTCAGTTTCTCCCTTCTCACTCATTCAGTGTGCTCCAACTAGTCAACTTCAAGAGGTGATTGTTCACTTGCTGCCTAATCTATCTGATCCCTAACAGGTGTAACAAGATAATCAATGTAAACTTTACCACTTAAGTAGTGGTGTTAATGTTGTGGCTGGTCACTGTACGTTGTAGGTTCAGTAGATCCATCACCAGGTGAGTCTAGATTTCCTTTTAAAAAGTTAATTTTAAAGCCTCAGTGACCCAACTTAAAGAAAACAATCTTGAAGTAAGGACTACAAGGGATTCACTGATTGGCCTTGTTAGATCCCCATATGTAACAATGACCCAAAATGTAACTAAAAAAATATGTAATAAAACATGAAATGTATCAATAATGTAACACGATGCTGAGCCCACAAAGTAAAACCTTTGTCCAAAAAGTAAAAACTTCTTACATTTTGGGTTTCATTACATTTTTTTTTGTAATAATAATTCAGGACGTTGTTACATTTTGTGTCGTTGTTGCATATCGGGCTCTAACAGGACTTTTGTTCATTATAACGAGATACAAATGAATGACTGAACAAATATGACACAGACCGAAAATGTCACCTCAATAAACTTTATCAGTGTGGAAGTTTTCACAAACCAATCACAGAAATCTTTCTTTACAACACCAGAGAAACATGTTAGAAATGTGACCCCTGGGCGTTACCTCAGTACGATCTAATGACATCATCCAGATGTCATCGTTAAAACATCAGCTGAAGAGTGTCTTCAACAAATCTAATCCTCATCCGTATTAGTCATCTGGCAGGTTGGATTATATTCACTTATGACTCCATGATGACATAAGCTCAGCCAGTGTGGCAGTCACCCTGGATTTCTTTAAAACTGTAATTTACTGCTAGTGAAATAACACCTGACCAGTGTCCTTTCAAATATGTCATAAAAAGGTGAGTTTTCTCTGTCTGAGTTTTAAATTGTCGGCAGATAGAGAAGTACCTGAAATAAAAATAATAAAGAAAAAAAAAACAACGACGATCTCAACTTTTGCCGTCCTTGCGTCATCCTCACTCAGACTCTGAGATCTGTCCGTGTAAAAGTTTGATAAAGAGCAAAAGTGTGTTAGAGATGAAGTTAAACTGGGTGAGAGAGAAATCTGAAAATCCAACCCTGTTCTAAAAAAATCTTCTCAAGATTTAAATAAATGATCAATAACTGATTTGCTTTGGGATGGAGATTGTGTGTTTTAAACATGAGCGACTCCAAAGGGACCATGAGGCAATATGGTGTAACTGCTGCAGCGTGCATGTGTGACTTTTCTATGTGACTGTATCTTTTACTCACACCAGCTGGACAAGTTTTCATTCGACTCAGTAGGTCAGAATATCTTCCAAACCACTACAGCAGGACATGCATTTTTTAGTATATTTAAGTATTCTGTTCAGCTTCATGTTTTATACTGTCAATATTTATGTTTCACTTTTCAACTTCTAAAACCACGACCACATACAGTGTTCAATTTCTTAGTTTCCCATCTGCAAATTAGGGATTCAGAGGGATTGAAAGGGATTCACTAGCAAGGATCAGATTTTACAGATTGTGAAAACAGCTCCAGCATCAGCCAGATGTAAGTTACCAGTGCTTTTTAATTTCTGGAAACTCTTTTTATCAGTTTTTCAAAATCTAAACAGAACAAAGTAGAAATATTTCAGGTGCTCAGGTAACTTTGTGATCTGGTGATTACATGCATACCTGTTCTAGTACCATCTAACCAGGATACCTACAACCTACACACACGAGTGGTAAGTGCTTTAAATATGGATTTTAATGTGAAGGTAAGAATACAGTCGGCCTTTAATATGAAAGTGGCAGGGCTGACAATTTAAAAAAACACACACATTTCTCACTTTTTTGTCTGGTTGCTTCGAAACACTGTGGATGAAATAAATGTGGATTTTGTTATAAAACTGTATAAAGAGTGGATGGAGTTAGTGGAGGAGGAGGAGGAGGTGTTTGTGGAGGTGGTGTTTGTGGAGGAGTTTGTGAAGGAGGAGGTGTTTATGGAGGAGTTTTTTGAGGAGGAGGAGTTTTTTGAGGAGGAGGAGTTTGTGGAGGACGAGGAGTTTGTGGAGGAGAAGGTGTTTGTGGAGGACGAGGAGTTTGTGGAGGAGGAGGTTGTCAGTGCCTTGCTCAACAGCACCTCTGCAGGGCCCTGGAGGTGGACTGGCACCTCTTCAGCCACCAGTCCGCACTTTTTTTTCTGGCCTGGGACTTGAACCCAAGTCCTGAGCCACTGCCGCCCCGCTGGAGGCAACTGTGGTGGTGACAGTGAATGCAGCACTGGCTGAATTCACTATAGATTTCTTACAGCGGCCCAGCACAGTTTGTAAAGTCTGTATATATTAGATAAATGTCACAGATAAAATATCAGATAAATGTCACAGTAAGAGCTGGATCAGGCAAAATTAAAGCATATCAGGTCATTAAATAAATGTACCTGCTTCACAGTGACAGCAACAGCAAGAACAAAAGGTAAAGGTAAGACGTTGTATCTTACAGTTAGTTACATTTTTATTTTCTGATTTAAAAACTGGTAAAAAGAAAAGACTGGAGTCAGATCTGCAGTCTGTCTGTATCCTCACATACCCTGAGCCTGGCCGGTCACATCGGTACACCCTGAGTAAACACTAACACCACAGTTGGGATTTTACTTGGATTTTGAGCTTCACTTTCACTTAAAGGGAAATAAAGATTTTTGCTTTCTTCTTGTGCAAAATAACCATCTCGATCCTGTCAAACCTTCCCACTGCAGGGGGTTGATGGTGTTTATGATCAATAGCAATCACTGAGCAAATACTTGAGAGAGGATGGAGCAGCTGGGGGTCTGCACCAGAGGCGACTGTGCTCTTTCTATTTCCAACCACTTCTCGTAGGGCAATTTGAGGTCAGGTGATGCTTAATGCTCATTTAATTCCTAATGAGAACTACTTGAGGTGGTTTCACAATTGGTGGCTTCCAAGAAGTTTCACAGAAATTCTTCACTAAAAGCCCAAATGAGTCTTTCTCCACAGGTGGTTCAGATCTTTCTCCACGCCATCTTTTTTTCCCCTCTCTCATGCCTCCATCTTTACCTCCACTCCTTATAGACTGCTGTTTCTCAGGCTGTCCTTATGAATGTTGTGCAGGCAGGAAAAAGAGCTGGAGCGCTGCAGGGTGTGAGCAGAAGATTGCCCAATACATCATAAACCCCATCATAGGGTTGACCCATTAAATAGGCTGTTATTAGGTTTTTCTAGGTTGTGTGTTTGCAGGGGGCACGCCGTCTGTGTTTGATCTATCATTTTTATCTATTGCGTCTGCTGACTGGGGGAGTGTTTTTAAACTTAGCTGGGTTAAATCAAACTTGACCCAAAACAGTGGGAGACTCTGCATCAGGACTCCTCATATTGAACTTGGATGTGAACGAACTTCTGGCTCTGAAAACAAATGGCCGGTTAAAAAAAAAAGTCAAGGGTCTGTTTATTGCATCTTGTGGAGATTTTCCTGGATATTAAGGAGAGAGAAGATGCAACAACTCAGTCTGTCTAAACATTGTCATTTGTGTCCCACACCAGATGCTACCTGTAGCTCACTGTATTTTTGTAGCCTCTGTGTCTTTAATGGGTGTGGGATTGTGTTCACACTCAGTTTTAATTTAGTTCAGTTTAAGTAGATCTTTTTGTATAGTACCAAATCACTATAAACTCATCTCAGGGATCTTTACATAATAACCTCAAGGACTTACAGTGTTATCTTTAGTCTTAACGGAGCTCAGACAACTACGATTTTCATGAACCCATGTGATGTCAGAGCATTTCAACCAATCAGAAAAGAGAGGGGGAGGATATTCCTGATGGTTGAAATGCTCTGCTGGAGCATGGACTCGGTATGTGGAGGTTAAATATTAGTGAGGAAGACAGCCAAAAACACAACTTTTTCATAAATGGTCAAATATGCCTGAAATATTTCCTAACAGTAAGCTATCATCCTATACAAATATGTATGTTACATTGACTATTCCTATAAGGAAAAACCACAATAATGCTATATTCTACAAGATGTTGTTTTTTATTACTCAAACACTCATTTTACATCAGTGTCATTTAGAAAGTAAAAATTACAATCATTGCTGCTTTTCTTTGTTTTATATTGTTGTAAATAGTATTTCTGTGAGTTGCATTGCTGCTCAGACAAAAAAGAAATTCAAGGACGACATCTTTAGTTTTGTATTTGCTGTTTTTGAGGTTGTTTTTAAACTCTTACAGAATAATTTAGATATTTTCATGCATCTAAATTTTCCCTCACTACAAAGACTCTTAACACTATTTACAGTAACTAAGCTTCTCTTGAGGCAAGTACAGTTAATGTGCCTTTTAATTAGTACAAAATACAACAAACAACCACACAATGCAGTTTATATACATTTATTCAGTTGTCTTTTAATATTCAAAATTTAATAATTAAAAATACCTCCATCTGTTTCCTTCTATTAACAACTATAACAACCTATTAACTACATATGATGCAACATATAATGATTCCTGTGCATATTCATGTTATAAAGTTTTCACTCTTTCGTGCATTAAACTTGAAGCAGACTGAGCTTTCAAACCTGCAAAGCTGGATTTTTCAGCTGGGGTTCAGGGGCTACAGGTATGTAGCTTCCAACACATGTGTAATAACAAAAGTAGTACTTCTACAGTGGCTGTGTGTGTGTGTGTGTGTGTGTGTCCACGTACATCTGAGCCTGAATGTGTGTAACGAAATTATGAAGCGGGAGATTGACTTCACTCCCAGAACTGCAGAGCGAAGCATCATGGTAGATTGGCTACGGATCCTTGGTTCCCGGCCTCGGCCCCGGTTCTCTATCCCTGTCTCTGCCTTCCCATCTCCCTCGGTGTTGTCTGGAGATGCCTGAAGAGCCTCGAGTCATTCCCAAATGGAAAACAATGACAGTCGCCTCAGAGGGACGACTTAGTGCCCACACAAAACGGGACAAATGGAGCAGCAAGTGAAGAGAGGGAGAACTAATTTTGAGAGATGAATGTGCCATGAATGGATGGAGGAGAGGAGGAGGGGGGGCTCTTTGAGATGATGCGATGTGAGGAGAGGTGAAGTGTTTTAGTCTGACTGTTTGAAAGTTGAAGAAAACCTGGAGTGGACTCATATTAACACAATGAGCACAGCACTGATTTATCAGCATTATCAGTCTGAAAAAAGGAGGAAGCTGCTGTTCCCCTGACTCAAGTTGTATTTATCATTTGCAACCTGTTGATGAATAAAAATATGTTCATGTGGAGGTCCTGTGTTGAATAATGTGCCTTCAATCAATAATTACACTTATAAACCTTTTTGTTTTGTTGAATATTATCCACAGATTACATCGTTATTCCTCTGCCCTCATGTTGAGTGTAGGCACACAGCGATGCTTCAAGCTCGTAAAGGTTGAAAATGAAATTTGAGAACAGTACAGGTGTTCAGTGATAATCATTACACACCAGAAAATAAGACAATTTCATGAATTAGATTTAAATGTTTTGTTGTTTTGCTGCCAGTTAAATCGCCATGCTCCTGGTTGAGGAGTGTCCACATTAGCTGGCCACATACAAACTAACACAACCATTCATGTTATCGAAAATACTAAAGGTAACAAAATTAAAACATTAGGTTACAAAAAATGCTGCATTAGCAACCAGCATTGTGGAGGTAACTAAATTATCATTAAATCACACTGTACATGTAATTGTTATCGCTACCATGAATCAAATATTTTGGGGTTAAAACCAAAAAAATCCCGACTAATACAAAGCTTATATCTGCAGTATAGCATCATTTTGTGGCTTATTTTCACTTTGCAGGAACGACTTCTTTCAACTTATTTCCACCATCAACCATCAAAGCTGCTGAAACAAACTGAAGCGTAACACCATTGAGGCCTGAGCTGCTTCTGCTTCTTTATTTGGGAGTATGCACCCAAACTCTGAATATTGTATTTGATTTCTTCTCTTATTTGACGATGCGCTGCCTCTCATCTGGCAGTCAGGTACTTGATTATGTCGAGTACGTATGTCGAGCCTATTTCGACACTTTTTTAGTGCTGGAAATTCAACGTGATGACAAATCCATATAGAGTACTGTGGTGAAACCCTGATGAAATCATGTAACTTATTACATTTTTATTTATATTGTATTTTTATTTTATTTTGAAAGGGACATTTCCAGGAGTGTTAGCAGCACATAAGCCTCCAACAGATAACATCGTGACTAACTTAGTAAACTCACTGCAGAGAAACTTCAACCAGAAGATCAATTTCAAAGTATAAATTGCATAAGTTGTAATAAAACAAATACCCACAGATAACAGCAGAGTATGGGTATTTGTTTCCTCACAGATGTAACAAAATTACCAATATAACAACGCCTGAACTGCAGTTGAACTCTTGATGAGTAAAGTTTCTATTTCAAAGTTGTTTTTTGAGTTTGCTTCTGCAGGGAGGACTTGTTTTTACCTAAAACATCAAGGCAGTAAAACAAAAATTAAGTTCACCACATTGCACTTATCTGCCATTCACATCTGCTGATCCCAGTCCAGTCGAGTTTCAAAATCCATCATAACATCACCAGACCTCCTTTGGCTGTTTTCACCCTAAACTTGGTTTAAATCTCCGTCATCTTTCCCCCAACTCGCTGTCCATCTGTCTCCGTTCTCCCTTCATCCTCTGGATCAGGGGGTTGTGCAGTCATATGTACCCTTCAAATAATTGGTGTCAGTGTCTCTTGATGTAATATGAATGGATGGCATTGTGTCTGGGGGATACAAAGCACCCTGAGAGCCTGTGGAGCTCCATACAGTAATGGAGGGAGAGAGGTGGGGCAGAGTGAAAAATCAAAGCTGGGAAAGTTAGAAAGAGAATAAGGGGGGTATTGATAGAGGGAGAAAGCAAAACAAGACGCATGCAATAGTGGGAAGCATGTCTGCAAGTGAAGACAGTGGAAGAAAATTTGAGAGAGTGATGGTGAGATGAAGGGAATTCATTTTCTGTACGAGGCTTTAAAGTAGGTTCTTGAGTCCTTTGAGATCTCTGGATGTCTTGCTGTGCATCTGATTGGCAGTCGTGGTCACCATAGGTTGAAATCAAAGCTAGAAGGGTGGTGACAAGTTAAACATGCTACTGATGAATTCATTACACTTGACATGTGAATGGCCGGTAATGAAGCCACTTTAGTTACCTAACAAATGTGTGGGTTGTGCTCTGAAATTGTACTTTAATGTACATTTATCAGCTTCAACATTAAATCCAGTGACAGGTGAAGTTAATAACAGTGATTATCTAGTTACTGGTCCACCTGTCAATGTGGTGGGATATAACAGGCAGCAAGTGACAGTCAGTGCTGGAAATTAATGTGGTGAAAGAAGGTGTAAGCAGCAGTCGTCATGTGTAATGTTCATGGTATGCAGTGGTTAGAAGAAGAAGAAATCTCTATTTTTCTGCACTTACACCCTACAAACACAGCCCCCTAAACAATCCACACACACATATACAGGGGCCTGTAACGTGTAGAGAGGGGATAGGGTGCACCCGGGAGCAGTTGAGGGGGGGTCGGTGTCTTGCTCAAGGGCTTCGGCAGTGCCCTGGAAGTGGACTGGCCCCTTTCCAGCCACCGGTTCACACTCCGTATTTTGTCTGGGCGAGGACTTGAACCGGCGACCCGCCAACCCAAGTCCTAACCCACTGAGCCACTGCCACCCCATAGTAGTACCTAGTACCTAGGGTATGAAAGCAGGCCCCCACAGAAGATAACAGCAGCAATGGTCTCTCTGACGAAGAGCTTGCAGCTCGCAGAAACACTGAATGCTGTAAACAAGAGATGGGCATCATCTGTTGGTTTGTGGACTCGCATTTTGAAGCCAGGCGTTTGGCATTTGAACGTCGCCATGTTGGTTTTGTGGAGCCAAAAGTGACCGCATTTGGATATGGAGAGAGGGGTGAGGAGGTGGGTTTGACCTTTGAACCCAAGGACACTGCCCAATGTCTATGAGACCAGAGTTCAGGAATGAATGAACCTCTAAAACACTTGTAAATCATTGGAAACCAGACCTGTCAATCAAACTGACCACGCTAATGAATTAGTTTTTTGGAGGTGAATTTTTCCATCATGTGGATGGCTGGGTGTGCACGGTGTTTAAAAGAAAGATGGCACCATGCACTATGGAGGAAAAGACAAGCTGACAGAGGCAGTGTGATGCTCTGGTCAGTGATGTACTGAAAAACCTTGGTCCCTGACATTCATTCATTCGACACGTGTCACTGTCCTAAACATTGTTGCAGACCACGTACACGCCGTCATGGCAACAACTTTTCCTCATGGCTTCTTGCAGCAGGATAGTGCACCTGCCACACTGTTCTCAGTTAGTTTTGAGCTGAAGGTGCTGATTTGTCCTTCAGATGAACATATGGGAAGATATTTTCAGAGAAAGGGTGCACATATAAACATTTGCTCTCACTCAACACCACTTCAACATCTCTGACATGTCACTCCACATGCCAAGTGTGTCTGTGTCATGTTGCTGTGCAGTGTTTGTTTTTATTGTTGCAAAGTCAACAGTGGATCAACAGTGGGTGAGAACTGCCATGTGGTCTCATGAGTACATCAGGAACCCAAGGATTTATTGGATGACGTGTGAGACACAGTGTACAGGCCAGCCTATATTCTGCATTTATAAATAGGAAACATATTCTGGTTCAAAACTTGATGCTGCTCTTTAACTTGTAGGTAGTTTGGTTGTTTTTTGACAATTAAAAGTAAACAAATTTGATATTTTTTCTCCAGTTGAGCTTCTTTAGTGGTGATGCCCTGATGGCAGGATACTAATGGAGCTGCTTTACATCACATTTACAAAAAGAAGTCCAGAGAAGAGTACATCCAGAAGCATAAACACATTTTCATTATGCGATTTAAAGGGTCAAATTTTAGTTGACTGTGGTGAACCAGAGGAGCTGTGACCCCTCTCATCTCACATCAATGGCAGAAATTAAGAAACAAATAGAAATTCAGTTGAGTGAATTCATGAGCTTTTAAATCTGTGGCCTGGAAAAAGGGAGAAGTGAAAACAGAGATGCTACAAGACCAGCACATTATCAGCTGGGACTTAATAACAACTTAATCCATCTCTGCTTTGATTGACTTTGCTGTTGCTGTCTCAAATGTTTCTTACTTTGCAGCAACTTTTCAGATTGCAAAGTCAATTTCAGAGCAGCAGACTGATATCAAGTGGTATTGATTATTTTACCTGTCTAGTTTTTGTAGTATTAGTAAGTCGTCCGACTGATGGATGCCTAAACTAAATGATTCTGCATGTGGTTTTAATATAACAATATCTATAATTTTAATATAAAATTCACTGTATTTTGGATGTTTTTCTTCTTCATAATTCCATCCTGTGTTTTTTTCCCACCTCTTTCCCAGCTTTCATTGATTGGATCAAATAAATAAACAAATAAATAAAACCTTGATATTATCATCCCCATCACCTTGAGAATACTTCAACCTGCAATGAAAAAAAAAATACCCACGGCAAATCAATAGTTCCATTATGAAATGTTTATTCTAGCATGCCTGACCGTCTCCAAGGTGCAGAGGAGAAAAGTTTTACTTGCTCGCCTTTGAGAGGCAAAGCAGGAAGAGATGCAGACTGAGGGATGGATGGAGAGATGAAGGGAGCAGATCACAAGATGAGATGAGGAGTGAGGGAACGAGGAGAGAGAAGAAATGTGGACGGAGAGGTCTCCCTGTGGACGGGCTGCTTGTTTTTTGCTTCAAGTTTGTCTTGATCTTTGTACTCGATTGGGGCACAAACATTCACTGACTGTGTTCTCGCTGTGGAGTTTGTTTGCAGCTTCAGATTTTAAGGCTGGTCAACAGTTTTGAGGTGCAGCTGCAGTTTGAAACTTTTCTTTTTGAGATGAAGTCGGACCGTGTTATGAGAAAGCAGGACTTTATTGAACAAGAGGAGTAAAATTAATTTGTAGAGCTGGTAATTGTTTGGTTAAAGAAGGTGACAGCTGCAGCATATGGAATCACAGGAGTGCCATAATAAATAGGAAATAAATGTGGAAATTTAAAGAGAATCATTAATAAAAAATAAACAAATGTAGCAATATTCTTTTTCCATTTTGCTTTTGCTTTTCCCATTTTGTCTTTGTCTTTCTCGCTTTGCCTTTGCCTTTACTTGATGGTTGAAGCTGTCAATCAAATGGCTGTGGGCGGGTCTTTCTGTCCAGGATGACTAGTCCATACCTGATCACACGATTCCTGCTGGACAGTGGTAGCTCTGTATACATGTTAGCTCTTAGCACGGGTGACAGGAAGCAGCATCACGGACAGGAAGTAACGTCTCTTTCGCGCCGTTAATCAGAAACGTCCCGCGAATGTGCCGTGAACGTCCGAAAACGTATAATGGAGTCCTCAATTTCTGAACTTTTGTCAAAAGACAAAATGGAAAAAGAATATTGCTACATTTGTTTATTTTGTATTATTGACTCTTTTATTGATTCTCTTTATATTTCCACATTTATTTCCTATTTATTATGGCACTCCTGTGATTCCATAGCGGCAAACAACTGGTCCAAGGATAAAAGAGCTGACATGAGTTGATTTACTGAAAGTTAACTGGTTACTAGTTTGACAATTGATTGATTATTGTGTCATTATATCCTTGTTTTCTTAGTCTTTACAAAGCAGCAATTAAACAAAATAATCCAAAGGAATAAAACTCAGTTCCAACTCCAAAAATCTCTCAGATAAAAGTAGATTTTAAGAAGGGATTTAAAAGAGATCACTGACTCAGCTGACCTGATTTCCTCCGGCAGATCGTTCCTCAGCCTCGGGGTCCTGACTGAAAGTGCTCTCCGTCACCTTTAGTTTTCAGCCGGGCCCTGGGAACAGACCAAAGACCTTTTGCTTGAGGCTTTCAAAGTATGCGTCGGCGTGTATGGCGGCAGGAGGTCAGCAGTGTAGCCAGGGGACAGCCCATGATCAGTGTTGTAAGTAATCAGTAAAATTCTGAAATCTATTGTAAATAATGTACTGGGAGTTCAACCAGAGCAATATGATCACGTTTACTGATTTTGGATAAACGCCTGGCCGCTGAGGTTTGACCAGTCTGCAGTCGATTCTGATTGAGGAAGGTAAAAACCCTATAGACCATATTGATTAATCAGAAAATAATCAGCATGTTGAGCACACACATAAAAGAAGTGGTGAACACACTGAAGCCATGACAATCTGAGGAATAGATTTATAAAAATGTTTGGTAGAGCCTGTGTTTGGTGCTCCTGTGTTAATCAGCGTCACTAATGATAACACAGGTTTAGTGTTTTGACTTAATAAGATGCCACCAGTGTGTTTTGGCCTCAAGACTCCCGTCCGACCTGAATTCTGGACCCACAGAGTAAATTTTATATTTATTCACACTGTTGATTGATTAATATAGTTGAGAAAACAACTTGATATTTTGTTTAGTAGCTGGTCTTCAGTTATTACAGTTTTTATTTTAACTGTACTTGACAAACTACTCTCAAAAAAATCTCGTTAATTGAGGTTGAGAGGATTGGCTGCCATGTAGTGAGGAAATCATATGACATGATTAAAAACAGATTTACAAACTACATTTTGAATGAATAGTAAATCCCAGTTACTAATATAGCTTTAGATAAACTTGCTATTTGCATAAGGGGAATGCATTCCTGATATCTGATTGGACTGTTTAGAGGCGGGACAAATAATCAAATCTGTAGAGTAAAAAGATGACAATCTAATCTTGCACTGTTACTAAACAAACTAATTCATTAGGAATCATTATATTTTACTTAATACATTATATAGTGGTGATTAAAATCATCTACGTAATGAAGGAGGAGCCTCATGAGATGGTGGACTGAGAGCTAATCCACATTTAAACCAGAGTTTAGTGTAATCCTCCAACCCTGTGTATACAGCTTTGCATATGTACATATCTCACTTACATTTCTCATATAAAACCAAGTGAGATAAAGAAATTGCTTCTCATAAATTCTACATTAATAGTTTTGCCTTGTTCACATCCTATAACAGCATCAATTACTTTTATACCCTATATGAGATGTTTTTGTGCCTTTGTGTTTGTGCATGTATGACAATGCATATTCTTTATGGCGGCGTTATTATAATAATTTCTGTTAAAACGCGACACCAGACCAATCCCTGTTAGAGATTATTCTCTTTTATTGGGACATTCAGAAAATACTCTTATGAGCTACTTTTAAGTTTTTCAATTATTAAAAATAAACTTTTTGTTTAGCGTGTGCAGCCACTTCTGCAATCCTCTTTCATCCCCCTCATTGGACAAAGTGAAACTCGCAGCTGACCATGTTAGGCCTTTATTAATCCAATGTGACATTTTGAAAAACAGGATTTTAGTGAAAAGCTGGATTACTTTCTTTTTGTTTGGCTGCCTTGTAGTTTTTCTTCCGTTGGCTGCGGCTTCTTGCTCGTATTCAGAGGACCTCCCCCTGGACTAAACTGTGCGCTCGGGGAGAGAGCATTAACATTTATATGAAAACATGAGGCTGTTTTTTTTTGTTTTTTTTTTGACGTAGGATAAATGGTGTATTTTCCTAACTCCGATTCAGATGCAACAATGGGGACGGAAGTCGGCCAAACATTGTCCACTGGCACAGTCGTAACCCCGCCTAACAGCTACATACATCAACACAATTGCCTTTATTAGTCTGTCTCTTAGAATTCATTGTTGGCTTGTTTGTATGTTTGAGTTGGCTTGAGGGGAGCTGGAGGAGGAGGAGTGGTGCTGTGGTGGGTATGGTGATGGAGGTG
Organism: Pseudochromis fuscus; assembly: GCA_900323345.1. NCBI lineage: Eukaryota > Metazoa > Chordata > Actinopteri > Pseudochromidae > Pseudochromis > Pseudochromis fuscus. The sequence continues at coordinate 35,633 of OOFC01050070.1, read as the reverse complement.
GAGTGGGGAGGGTATATGTCAAGCCTGCTTAGGAGGCTCAGAGTGGATGGCAGCAACAATTTCACACACATGATGAAAAAAAAAAGAGGAACGTGAATGGGAACAAACATGAAATCCCACAGCAGGGACAATGTAATAAATCATATGAATAAACCCACCAGCTGACCACTAGGGAACACTAATAATCCCAACCCCACATGCCCCCTCTCGCTCTTTCTGTGTTTTTTTCTGTATCCCTCTCACTTTTTTTTTTTATTTCTGTGTACACACACTCCCCCTCCTCATTCCTCTCTTTCTCTGTTGCCATATTTTTTTCATTCACTCTCTCTCGCTCCCTCCTTCCCTACTGTTTTTGTCCTCCTCTTCACCGCCATACACAACACTGTACTTGACCATGTAATGAATTAATCAGAACTGGGCCAGCTGTATATGAACAATGCCACCCTGAGAAGTTGGCTGGAGTCTTATGTGTGTGTGTGTGTGTGTGTGTGTGTCAGTGGGGGCACAACAACTAGCTGCAGCTGAAGCACTGATATTGAATTTCTGTGTGTGTGT
>OOFC01050070.1:0-34731 GCA_900323345.1 Pseudochromis fuscus | reverse complement strand
CCATTTTACACTTCTTCAACACTATCTACCCCTCACCTCGATTTTTATTTTTTTATTTATTTAGTGACTGAAAAATAAGCGTATTTGTCCTTTAAAACCCTGATTTTCCCTCTTGTGTCCTTATCAAGTCTTTTTTTTTTTTTTTTTTTCAGTTTACGCATGAACATACAGTGATTGTGTATTGGTCTTATTGTCCTTTACCTCCAGTATAGACCATAGGCTGTATAGAGGATGCATATATCTAATGTGACATCACCCGTTCGTTTGTGGACTTGCATTTTGAACCCAGGAGTTTGGTATGTCAACATCTCCATGTTGGGTTTTTTCGGAGCCAGAAGTGACCATATTTGGAGATGAACCTGAGGACACTGCCCAGTGTGTATGCGACTTGAGTTCAGGTTTGGTCTCCAATGAGATGCCCCTAAATCTTCCTCTTTTTGAAGTGTAATGGACCACCAGGGAGCCAATAAGAAGTGTGGAGTTTAGCTGTTGACAGAGTTTTTTATTTTTTTATTTTGTCAGCATCTAGTGGCCATTGGTGGTATTGCACTGTTTCCCATTCACTTCCTTTTTGATAACCTGTTGCTTCGTCCATTTCTACATACAGTCTATGGTATGGACACTGTGTCACTCTGCTCACTTTACTCTGACGATCCTCCAACACCCCTGTGACTGGTTCATGATTTGCCACCACACAAGCCTTTCCATTTTGGAGATGTTTCAATTTTATTTTAAAGCAGACGTCTTGGATATTATTGCATTAAAACTATTGCAATATTATATACAATTATTTAGAGAATCAGAGTTTGATCAAATAATGGGCCAGGATAATATCTTAGTTGATAAGTAGCAGGAAAAGACATTAATGCCGAAGATATATTTGAAGTACTTTTAAAAACTATAACATAGATCTCCCTGCAAATCACCTGAAGAACTTTTAACTTGATAAATTGTAAATCTCTTGAATTTATTAAAATTATGAAAATTAGTGATAGATTTGGTAATTTAGTTTCTATATGTTACTGTAAACCAACCCAAGAATCCTGAAAACCCTATTCTGTTATTAGGCTCTGGATCTTCTCAGTGGATGACCTCTGACCTCTTTATATATACAGTTCACACATCTCTAAGATTGGAGACTGTGGTGAAGGTAAATGTCATTGCCGATTAATTTTGCACACACAATAAATGACAAGCTTGACTTCCTGTTCACCGTACACGTCCATGTTCTACCTGATGGCCAGTGTTCAGCAGTGCAGTCCATCTGTCAAACATCAGTGAAACAAAGACATCTGTTCGATGTGAGCTCATTGTCTTGACAGATTGTGTTTGTTCGCACACACTCTGCGGACGCCGTCGCTGGACCTGCCGGCTGCTGTTTACTTCCCTGCTGCTCTGCTGTTTGGTCTTTAAACACTGCACGTCGGGTTACGGGTGTTCAGCTGCTGAAAGTCACTAATGGGTGGTTTCTTGGTCACGAGCAAATAAACGGAGTAACCCAGCTGTAGATGTGGAGTAATGGAAAGAGATTGCAGTGCTCACAGGAGTAATAAAAGTCGGTGAAAGTAGGAAGCCTTCGATGCTGACTACATGATCGTGGTTGCCGTGGTTATCTCTCACTTGCCTCCCTCCTGCCCTGGTCTGACCCGAGCCTCCCTACCAGAATGGCGTATCAGGCTCCTGTATCTGATCTTCTCCCCCCGCTCGGGTTTCTTTGTCATTGGCTGTTCTTTCCTCGGATTTTATTGAACTAAACTCCAGGCAAGTGCGGAGGATTCCTCAGATAAGCTATCAGGCCCTGGCATCACACAGAGAGACCATCAAGCCATGAAATATGTGTCTGGCTGTGAGTCAGGGTGACGGCGCTGCATGAGGAGCGGGGACTAGTACGCACACAAAAACACAAGCATTAGCATATGCACCTACACACACACACACACACACACACAAATAGAGACATTTACATACACTCTGGACTCGGTGTAAAACAATACTGCTTATTGCATTTTTTTTTTTTTTTTTTTTGTTCGGATGCACAAACGCCTGCCTCCTACAAGCAGATGAAATCTTTGTCATGGACATTGTTTCATCTACAGGCCCAGTTAGATGCACATTATCAGTGATGCCCAGTGTTTTGATTCATTTTTATTTCAGAAAGTTAATGGGCAAAAAAACTAGTAACAGAAAAAGTGGTTTGAGGAAGTGGACGTTGTTGTTCAGTTAATATATTTTCATAGGTTGCCATGATTTCATTGCACAGTGAAGTTGTGATATTGTCTTTTTTATTATCTACAAACAAAAAGTTACAGAACATTTCAAACTTCTGGTTCCCAAACTGAGATGTCTTGATCTTACTGATTTAGATTTTACAGATGGCTTCGTACCAGCAGGTTAACCTTTATAGCACTGGTAAAATATTGCAAAGAATAGAAAGTAAAGCTCAGTGACTGTTGCAACCTTTTTGACTTTCCTATGGTGTGGCCTTGAGGGATGACATTCATGCTTGAGAGGAAAATGTCTCAACAACTCAAGAGTCAAGAATAGCTTTAATGCAAGTACTGATCTGTCCTCTAGGACAGGGTTTCTCAATTCCAGTCCTCCAGGGCCACTATCCTGTGTCCCTCTTCCAACACACCTGATACAAATGATCAGCTCATCAACAAGCTGCAGAAGCCTGATAACGATCCTGGTCATTTGAATCAGGTGTGTTGGAAGAGGGACACATCTAAAACACGCAGGATAGTGGCTCTCGAGGACCAGGATTGAGAAACCCTGCTCTAGGATGAGACAACACAGACCTGTGCAGTACTACGTTAAGTGTGCAGATGTGCAGACAGGACAGGACAAAGTTTCCTGCAGGATAGATGTGTGGAACAGACAATCATGGCGCCCAGAGGATTATGACTTTAGTGAGTTTCTGTCTTTGCCTCTAGCACCTCTGACTCTTCACTTATCCACTGAAATATTTCAGCATCTACTTGATTGAAATCCAAATGAGTTTAGTGATCCCGATTTTTGATTTTTGAAACACTTTTACAGATATTAGATGGATTGCTATGACACCAATGTTCCCCAAAAGGTTAGTCGCTGTTAGTTCAAGTTTTAATCTACCAACCAATTAATCAATATGTATGTAGATATATGTATAGATCATTTTAATATGTCCAGTATTTTGGTTTGTACCTCCTCCTCATCCCACCTTAGTTCTTACTGCAAATCTAGGGATAGTGTCTTAGTCTTGTTTATATTGTATGCAACACAAATACCACAAGAACATATGGGACGGCAGCTTCTTTTAATTTTAGTATTGCATGTTAAATTTCTATCTAGATACGGTTGAAGATGTTATAACACAATATATTTATTAATTCAATGTCGACTCAAGGTTGGATGGTAAGTGACAAACTGTCTGGGGATTTATCTTTTAAAGACAGTTGTGACAGTAAACACATCATTAATGTTAAGTTATGTATTTGTCATTTATTTTTATACCATCGCTTGGCTCTTTGCCAGGGCACAGGTCAGTCAACCAGAAAAAAAAACACATGTCGTTTTCCAGATGGCCAATCAGCCTGTTACAAATGCACCTGAGCATCAAAACACAGAGAAGGAGAAATACACCTCACATAAGGAGGTGACATGCAAAGAGAGATGTCACAGTTTATACACACACACACACACACACACAAACAAACCTCAACATTTAAAACTTTGAATCAGTAACAATTATCCATGAACAAAAATGTAGACAATATAAAGCAGAGTAATAAAAGTATAATAAAAATAATTGTATCAGCATTAGTATCAAATAATACCCGACTGTACAAATACATTGATTTACCACATGTGACTCGAGTCTTGTCATTGATTTAAAGATGCAGAGACACCAGGAAGTCACTGTGCCCAACCAGGAAGTACTTCCACATATAACCCTGTATGTGCTGTATTTGTTATTTTTATGGATTAATGTGTGATAAGCTGCAGAGGTGCTGACAGGTTGTTTTCAGTCGTGCTCAGCTCGTTGGCTGACAGCTCCAGCTTTACATTGCCGACAGACATTAATGCGTTTTTATAAACTGGAAGAATTTTTTTTAATTTCTTTGTGATTTAAAAAAAAAAAAAAAGTCAATACTTGAGACCAGTATGTTTGACAAAGCATTACTGGTAACTGTATTCGTAGCCTGGAAACGAGCCCACAATCCTCTTTCTTTGGCACACAAGTGAATCTCCAGCTTTACCAGATTTGACTGAATCAAGTTTTCTTCCAAACTTATAAATTCTTCACGCCTAATGTCCTCTGTGTTTCCTGGGATTATGTTTAACTGCTGATCAGCGGCAGAGGGATAACGTTTTGGCGTCGTTATCAGTGTCACAAGCTCCAATGACACTATCGAGGATTATTACTTCTTCTAATTTCTCCCCAGCTCCTAATCCTGCAGCCGATTCCAGTTTAGAAGTGAGAAGTGGCCCAACAATGTGTTCATCTTTGGAGGATTTAGGTATTTTCTCCAATCTCGTGAGCACATTTGGTCCTGATGAATATAAAAACCAATGACACACACACACAGAGACACACACACTGTCTTCACCCCATCTTCCCCTCACACCATCATCAGCTCCTCCTTTTTTCTGCCTCTCTTCTTCTCTTTGCAGGACATGTGTGAAAATGTTGAAAGCAGGCCCACCAGGCCTGTAGGAATGAGAAAAACAAATAGCATAATTCAGGAGAAAGCCTCACAACTCCAGGCTGTTGGACCTCACCAAGCTTTTTCTTTTTCTCTTTTCTTTTTTTTTCTGTAATTTGGATGTGTTTGAAAGTGCAGTCACACAGCAGTGTGGCCACAAGAAATGAAGGACAGAGAAAAGGAGAAGGTGAGAAAGACAGTAGGAAGATATACAGGCAAGAGGATAGAGAGAGGAATAATATGAGGAAGGACAGATGAAAAAAATAAACACAGACGTTGGTATGATTGAAGGAGGTTTAGCTCGCTCGCTGTTGGACCAACAGCAGTTTCCGTTCTCTCTCTGTCTGTAATATATATTTCCCTTCAAGGCTCCTTATGATAAATGAAAGACTCTTGAAGAAGGGCTGTTGCTTATTCCTTTTTCCCTCCTTTCATACTGAAGTGCGAGGCTTTATTCAGGTCAACATAAAAGAATATAATGGAAACATGATGCTGTGGGGTGCTGTTGGTGCAGTCATGCAAAGCAGGTGGTGGAGGGACAAACAAAAGCTGATAAAATTCTGCACTATGTAGAAAAAAAATCAGCTTTTCAGGATTTTTTTTTTAACTTTTGTTGATTGTACTGATTTTTCCTTGTAGTTTTAATGACAAAATTAAGTATTTTTATACACAAAATATCATTAAAATGACAATATTAAACTGAAATTACCTGTATAGTGTAAAATGCTTTGACTGAACTGACTGTGAATATTTTAATTTAACAGGTAAAACAGTTCAATACAAGTTTAATATTGTGTACACATTTCTAAAATTTGACACATTTAGTTACAATTAACCATAAAATGCTTTGGTTTAATTGTTTGACGTATTGTTTTCACCACAGCAATGTAGAATAAATGAGTTAAGCTGTTTAGCACACTCAAAAAAAAACAACTTTATTAATCATTAAAAAGCAAACAAATACAAAGCATCTCTACTAAACATGTTGGAACTATTTGCTGTATTTGTTGTTTGATTTTCATTTTTGTGCACATTTTTTTGCTCCACAGCTGCTGGGAAATTACATTTTTTGGGGTTTTTAACAATTTATCAGTGAAATTTACATTTACTACAACATGTACATAGCCACACTTTGACTTAAAGTATTTCCATCCAAAGCCGCACAGCACAGTCAATCAGCTGTGGAGCTAAATCACATTCATTTTCCTGACAGCCTGATTATCTGCCATCACCACATCACATAAAAACAGGTAATACAAGGAAAACACTCCTTTATTCATGAGAAGACTTGTGCTGTTAACAAGCTTCCTCCTTGAATGCAGCCACATGTGTAGCATCATTCATTTCACTTATTTCAATGTCATTTTTCTCTAACATCAGGACTTTCTGCTCACTTGTGTCAAGCCAATTAACTTTTTTTCAGTGTGTACCATGTTTTCCTCCTTGGTGACATTTTCTTGACGCTAGAAAAGTAATTTATAATCTTTCCTGCTCTCATCCTCTGACTCAGAAAACAATTTTAAGAATCAATAGCACACTAAATGACTGACGATGGACATTTTTGTGCGGTGTAGTGAACTGGCAGGTGCACTCGTCCTTTTCCTGTGTGAAGAGATGCCCCATCGACTGCTCCCGTCCAGACCTTATCACACCTGCAGATTTGACATTTCCTCTTAAAAGGCCACAGATACATCATGTTTTTGTAGCCTGGGTGCGGGAAGACTCGGCAGCACGAGGAGTAATGAGGCTCGCCACGCTGAGAGCTGCAGATCTGTTTGTGTTCTAGATTAGAGCCTGAATCTATGCAGCAGGGCTAAATATTACTGCCGATAACACACAGCTGCAGAAGATATCAGTTCACAAAAATGTTCAGTGTGAGGATGAAAATGTATTAGACATACTCTGAGTCATATCTGTTTCTCTGTGATATTTAATCATTAAGTGACAGTGCTCTGAATGTACAGTCGCGCGAAAAAGTAACATTGTCTCATAAAAATTCAGAGTTTTTCTTTTTTTTTTAACATATTTGAATCAAACATTTGATTCCCTTTGAAGTTGTGTGTATTAATAAAGGTCATAGACATTTTGTGGTAATAGTTGAATCATTTAAATCTGAAGTACCGTATTTTCCAGACTATAAGCCGCTACTTTTTTCTGATGCTTTGAACTTAAACACCGGTGTTTCTAATGTATCGGCGGCACGAAGCTCGTTGGCTTTTTACAAGCTAGCAAGCTCCGTGCTGCAGATTTAGCATCGTCACATCAGACCCGGTCAGAGTGGACCACATGAAACTGTTCGAATAAATTCAATAAGACAGGTGCGCTCAATAGTCTGGAAAATACGGTAAGTAACCTCTGTCTCCCTCTTCAGGCAGTAAATGAAATGACACCAACACTGTCGTCTTTCTCCTCTTCAGCTCTGACAAACCAGTCATAGTTGATTGATGTAAAACACATCATACCAGTGCACCTTAGCGGTCATGTTGTCCAGAGATAATAATCCAGAGATAATAGCTGCTGCTGGTAGACTTGATCTTACTCTTTGGTAAGAGTTCGAATGTCACCAACATTTATATGAAAAAGTCCTGAACTCCAAGTTTAAAAAGTAAGTGCACATACATATTTCTATTTCTATCAAATTAAAAAATTTGAGTAAGGGGCTCCAGATTAGGTGCCGAGGCATTGATCCTCCTCAGGGAGAATTTTATCTGCTGTTGTCTTTGCTGTTGAAGTGCGCGGTTTCATTATACTGAGACCTAAAGTGCTCTCTAGGGCCTTCAGAAAGAAGAGTTTTAAAAGATCTCCAGATTATTTGAAGCAGATCGTTTTGCTGTAAGGAAAATCATCTACAAGTGTAGTAGATTTCAAACGACTGCCAATTTGTCCAGCGTTGGTCGCCCCGACAAAAATTCAGCCCAGGAGCAGAGCGTTTGATGCAACAAGTCTCAGAACTTCTGACTCTCAGGATCTGCAGGTAACTTCAGCTGCTGCTGGTTTCAAAGGGCTGCGTGTACAACCAGAAAGAGGTTACACACATTTGACCTGCATATTTACAGTCTTGGCCTCTGAAGTAGTTCTGCAGAGATTGCTGTTGAAAAAAAGTTAATATGTAGCTGATAATGACTCTTCATGAAGTCCCTCATTTCATCTGACTCTTTTGAAACTTTCACTTTCGAGCGCTAGCCTACTGCAGTACATGACATAGATGTATTGGTATTCAGTACAGGAGAACTGGAGAATGCATTCAGTTACTATGACAACCGTGATCCTCGGAGCAGCTCGGCAAAAATCGGCATTTTCCTACGTCACAAATGTTGCAGATTTCTAAAAACAGGAGCATTTTCGTCAGGCTGCAGCACATTTCTCACAGAGATTTTTTTGAACATCATTTCACCTCATGATTTGACTCTTTGTAGCAAACAGGGACACCCAGCAGTGTAAATCTGTAGTTAGATCAGAAAACATGGAAAAGCATATAGGTCCTTTTTAGGCACTGTTTCAAAAAAGATCATGTTTGTCTGTTGAAATAATTTAACCAACAATTTGAACCATGCAAACTGGAAAAAACAATTTTATATTCTAATCTTTTCTGATGATTGGAGAGATTATCAAACAGAAATGCATTAATTTTGTCCTTTGTGGATATTAATTACAGAATCCTACTAAAAGTCTGAAGATTTTTTTCTACAGATTTTATTTCTTCAGAGAACGTCTTGGAAGAAAATGCAATAATAATCATCAGTAATCAGTCTGTGATTGCATTTTGAAGATAAGCTCCAGCGCTCCAGGAAACACAGATTTTCGTGACAGTGGAAGTATTTTCACGCACAGTGGGGAAGGTATAAAAACTTATGAAGCCCACAGAGATTTCATTCAATTTGCTCAATTCAGTCAACTCTAATCTCAGAGACTGCAATCTCGTCTATAATAAGCATCTGGGCTGCAAAAAAGAAAAACAAAACAGCACGACAGAACCCTGTTCAAGATCAAAGCAAAGATAAACCACTGCAGCTTTGTTGATTTTTATACCAGTAACCTCAAATCCTCCAGTCTGTGTGATATTCATTTGGTTTTCAGATCACCCACCATCTACAGATGCACATCTGTGAGTGTGTGTTGACCTTGGCTCCTCTGGAGTGTGTTTGTGCTTATAGATGAGTGTGTTTGTATGAGTGTGACAGAGAGTAGAGTGGAGGAGTAATGAGGGAGAAGCAGTGAAGTAGAGTGAAACACAGCAGATATGGAGCTGAACAAGCTCACTCACAAATCAAATATCAGGTGTGTGTTACTGTGGCTTTGTTTCTCCATTTTTGGAGAACTAAACAAAAAGAAAACTACGTAGCATAAAACTGCTCTTCAATAGAATAAAAGTAGCATAAATCCACAATAAGTTACAGTTGTTACATTTTAGATTATGAACATTTACAGAAGCAGATTTGGAAAGAGTTGAAATAAATGTAGGTGTGAAAATGTTGCTGCAGGTTGGTTATACAGCAGAAAAAAAACACTGCTGGACTGATTAAATTAAATAAGTGTGGATGTGTTCTTTCCACTAACTTACAGGATGAACAAAGCTGATGTGATGTCACCTGTTGGTTTGTGGGTTTGTATTTTGAAGGGGTATCGCTATGTTGGTTTTTTGAAGCCAGAAATAATCATACCTGGACCTGAAAGGAGGTGGATCTGACCCTTGAACCAGAGACACTGCCCAGTGTGGATGAGACTGGAGTTCATCAGTGAATGAGACTAAATTTGTCAAACTAATCACATGATTAAATCTTCCTCTTTTTGAAGCTTAATATCTACTTACTGATGAAAGATTTTCAGATGAACCTCATCACTGAGGAGAAGTGACTTTAGCTAAAGACATCAGAATGACTTGAGTCAGGACTGAGGGTTTCTTGACTGAAAATGACAGTTTTTGAATTGGAGTTAGTTGGAGCCAGAGTTTTTTTTAGAGATAGCATCTAGTTGCCATTAGTGGTATTGCACTTTTTTGCACTTCTGAGTTGACTTCACTTTTGAGACCCGGTTGCTTTGAGCATTTCTATACACAGTCTATGGTATGCATACAGTTCAATACAATAATGGAGGTCTTGGGTATGTTTTTGTCTTGTACACAAGCAAAAACAATGATACTTTCACGACACATTTATGCATTGTTTTTGTTGTAAAAAAATCCATAATTATGCACAATCTGTCAGTTAACAAACAACACGTAAAATTACTCAATGTTTGTCAAATTTAGAAATACATTTACAGTATTAAACTTCAATCCAACAGTTGTGTTTGTATTGTACAGTTGTTTATGTGGAAGAAGTACACAAATATTAGGGCAGTTATACAGAAATATATATTTTCAGTGTTGTTTAATGTATTTTCATCCTTATTGAGCCTGCAGTGTACAAGTGAGACATTATTATTCCTGTTTGTTGTGTTAGGTTTGTCAGTAGTACCCAGCTGTGTATTTATTGTTGGCTTTATGTGAAACATCACGATACCGTCCTCTGGGTTAGCATGTTGGAGTGAATACTAATCTTTCCCTCCCATCAGTTTGACTTTTGACTGCAACATAGGAGCAAGTGATGTGTTTCCCTAATTCAGTACAAGGCTGCAGCTCCTCTGAGCAAAAAGCAGTCTGCTCCTAAAGGACATCCACGTGATCTGTTTAATTATAGCTCCTGATGTGATCACTTGTTCTTGTCGTATTCATCCTTGTTTATTCTTTTGAATCTGTATCTGTTTGTGTGTTTTTTCAAGTTATTTTAGGTTCACGTTGTATTTCACTTCCTCCTGAGGTCGTCTTTGTATTGCGATGTCTCTCGTGTGTTGTACGGCACTTTGTAAATGCGCTGAATGAATAATCATCGTCATTATAATTATTAGACGGCAAGAGCAGCTGCAAGTGGATGAGAAGCAGAATTTGTCCAGCATAGTGTTAATGTGCAGTCTTTTTTTTTTTAGGGGATTTAAGCATTGTAGTAATTTCACTCATCGCTCATCAGTGTGGGATCACCTGCCAAAAAAAGGGTTGGGAGCCCCTAAAGAGACCCATGCAGAGGTCTGCACCGAGGCAGACTTGGCCCTGCGGCTCAGAGCGAATGCCAAGGCTCACACATGCACTCACACACACGGGAAGCTTGGCACGTGGTGGAGGCCCTGGCACCGAGTGGGGCTCGCTGTCTGGAAGTTCAGCTCAACCTTCCCGGCTTTTTTCTTCCCCTTTCACTCCATCGTTATCGTTTCCAGATCTCTGTTTTCTCCACCATGCTGATACTCGGGGACAGAGAAGGAAGGACAAAACATTGAAGGGAGAGTGGATGAAAAAGAGAGGGAAGGATGGTGATGAAGTGGCAGAAAGAGGGAAACCCTGACAGTTCACTTGGCTTAATTGAAGGGGATTTTGAGTTTTTAGGAGTGCAGGGGATTTGGCATGCCCCCTTAGAAAGCTGCTGACAGATTTCAACCACCACTCAATTTAGAAAACAAACCGACCCAGAAAATGTACCCAGATTAGATCTTTCTCTTTTTTTTTTGCATGCTCACAACACGTACTTAAAATGCATGGAGGAAGTAGCTCTGTGCCTCGCACGCCTCCAGAGACCTGTGACTTCGGATTGGTATCTAAAATTATACAGTGCATATTCTCAGCATTATGGTGGGATGCCAATTAAGGCTGAGCTGGTGAGGATGACGGTGATGACAATAAGGGAGGCGGCTTCCTTTAAATCCCCTGATGTGTTAATCCAGGGATGTGCTCTCAGACAGGAATCCTGTGATTGAACAGGAGAAAACATCCCAATCAATTCATCTTGTTTTGTTAGTTCTGTGCATAATTTCTTTGTGTTTTGGCTAAAAAACATGTGTTACTCATTAACTGTTGTTACCTCTGACAGTAGCATAGGAACTGTTGCAGGCTGATTGTAATTAGACACCTTTGTGTGGACACTTCAATGGAGACAATGGTCTTCATCATTGAGTGATTGAGTCCTGATGCATGTAGCTTCCATATGATGAATGGCTGTCACCTGTGTGGGTTGTGACTATGCTGTTCATCAACAGTAACATGATCATTTTGTTTATGAACCCTTTATAGGGTTCATAAAATATTTCCCCTGGAGGAAAGACTCTTTTATTTTGTGACTTCATTAAAACATTTAGATTTTGTTAGTATGTAGGTTTTGTTAGTACGTTATTGTTGTTATGCTGAAAACCAAGATCAAGGAATTTACTATATATGGTTACTTGCTGGTGTCGGGTCAGTATTTTTCTAAAAACTGTGGTTGTGCAGTGTCAGCCATTTTTGTAGTCTGCAGAAGGTACTAAATATGGTAAAAAAAACAGTTTGTTGGTTTAAGATTTTAAATTGTAACTGTTTTTTTTTGCTCTTTTTTATTGTAATTTGAATGTATTTGGGATGTTGGAATAAGAAAATGGACTAATCGAGGATATGAGAGTTAAATAAACATGTTGACAGATTAGCTCACTTGATTTTTTTCTTTGCAGCATCCATGTAAAATCTCACGTCAGTATTTAAAGTGGTTAAAAATAAGAATCTGTCTGTTGTGCATCTTGATCCACTGTCAGGAATCCAGATTACAAGTCGGTCATATGATTAACTATGGACTCTACATGACCACAGGGGAACCAGTTTATTCCTGTCGTTTCACTGCAGCAGTAAGATGTTGACACATACAACATTCATTCCACATTTTCCTAAATGACATCCCACCAAATCTGTGCATGTGAAGCTAATACACATTTGCATTGACACAGTTACATCCATCTCTGTCTGTGTGTGTTTTACAATATTTACAACTTCATCTCTGGCGTGCAGTGAATTGTTTCTCCCCGTCGGCTCTGCCTTTTGATAACTAAATTGCTTTCTGCGTGTTCTCGCAGCATTAGCTTGTCTTGACAACACTCAGAGGGGCGGCAGGGATTGTTGTGACACCGTTGTGACATACATCATTCAGTAAACCTGTTAAGGGCCCAAAGAAGCCAGCAGAGAAGGGAAATCGGATAACAGGCAAAGAACGGCATTCATCATTCAGCCCCCTAGACAAGGCAGATGACACCTGTATTTATTCTTCGCTGTTTTTTTGTTCAGACATGGGATGATTTTCTTGCCATATGGGCTTGGAGCTCTCAGAGGAGAGGAAATTTACAGGGACAAGGAAAGTGAGAGAAACAAATCTGTGCTTGTTGCTTAGAAAAATGACCTTTAACTTCCTAACTTTGCATCAGTCCCCATACCTATCATTTGAACGGATGTAGGTACTGTTTTCTTATGATCCACAAATAAAAACAATCATATCCTGCTAATAAGATGATCAGCTCATCATCAGGCTCTGCAGAAGCCTGATAATGATCCTGGTCATTTGAATCAGGTGTGTTGGAAGAGGGAAACCTCTAAAACATGCAGGATAGCGGCCCTCGAGGACCAGGATTGGACACCACTGGTCTAGAGCAGGGGTGTCAAACTCGTGCCATGGAGGGCCGAGACCCTGCAGGTTTTCTTTCCAGCCGGTCACTAAAGCAGGTGATTTTAATCATGAACACCTCCTTCAGTTTGAGGGAAGGAGCTCATCAGTGAGATCAGCTGCTGGAGAGATGGTTGGAAAGAAAACCTGCAGGGTCTCGGCCTCCATGGCACGAGTTTGACAGCCCTGGTCTAGAGTGTTTGCTGCTTTCTAGAGTGAGTTAGCAGAAATTACAATACAACACTATCTGTTTTGCAAGATGTAGCTGTTAATGTTATTTATTTTTCTAATGGCAGCATCATTAGTTTGTGCTGTTGGTCACAAATACACAACAACACAGTCTCCCTGCTGTCATTAAGTGTCATTTATCTGGGAGGAAGGTGATTATGGGCATTCGCTTTACTGCGTCGGATGCATTTATCCCTCAGCTCTCTGAGATAAGAAGCCATCTATCTTCAGTTTTTGCTTTTTAATAAAACACTGCATCACCTTTCCACATTATCACTTTAACGTGGTGCTTTCTATGAACCAACATCTGGGTTGAGTTTCATCTGGATTGCATACATTCAGTGGGATTTTTTATTTTTTGCACATTTTCTGCACCTTTCAAGGATCTTAATTTTTTTTTTTTTGTAAGTCTGTCGAGACAGATGATGATATGCAGGTCTTTTTTCTTTATGAGTGCTAATGACATGCCCTAACAGTGGGATCCTCTAATGTCTGTAATTTAGGTTCAAAGCTGTTCAACATTCGACTGTTGAGCTCCGTGTGAATTGTTCTGGGTAGAAAGGTCAGCTAATTGCCTGCTGTGGTAAATGTAAATTCAAATGCATTCATCATTATGTCCTGACATGTGAATTACAGCGAACACCTCCGAGGATCCAGCCGAGTGTCAATAGGCTAATCAGTGAAAGCGATACATTCACCGATGCACGATGCAGACAAGCAGCCACACAAAGGTCCATTCAGATCCAACAAAATCCTCACGTGTGCTCAGGCTTTGTTCCCTCGTCATCGATGTACAAACATAAAAATGACTTTACCCAGTCATGAGAACATTTTGCTCTGTAGCCTGTTCCAGTTTGGAGGCTCCAGTACAGTTTACTTTCATGCTGTTGTCTCCTTACATGACGAGCTCTTACCCACGTCGGCCGTGCAGTGGCAGGGACTTCTTCCCTGGTCATGTCTGAAGAGGATCATCTCTTGGGAAACGCTACGCTCCCACCTGGCTGTTATGCTGTCAAACAGGACAAGAGGACTTACTTAAGGAAGGTTTAACTGCTGCTGTGAAAGTTTGCAGAGAGAGATGAGTCAGCTGAGAGCTTTTCCCTTTCACTCAGAGATGTGTTAAAATCACGTTGGATCAAGACGATGACGAATTCAAACGTGGATTCATTTGTGGTGGCAGTGTTTTCATACTCAGGCTTCAAAGGTCTGGAAGTTTTTTCTGCCCATCACACAAAATACCAATGATATATTGTCACTGAGTTGTGTTTGGATTAAGACTGTAACATGTGTAGGTAATATCTTTTAAATATTTTCACCTGCTCATCAGCACATGATCCAAAAAAATATGCAATGAAAGTATTTCAAACAAAGAAACATTACACTAAAGAAAATTCAGAAAGCTGATGGTTTTCCCTCCTGTTTTAAAAGACAAGCCCAGGTGGAGCTGCAGAGTGTAAAGGGAACCAACAGTGACTGTGAGGTGTGTGATCTTGATAAAACAACATTAAAGGGCATATTGAAAAGGTGGTAAAAGAGGTGTGAATGTGTTAAAAGAAGGACAGGGAAAGTGAGAACATGTCTCGTTTTTCCTCCTATAGAACAAAGATAATGCATTTAACCTGTACACCAGCAGTGAAGTCATTCATAATTTAACATCCCATTGTCACTGAAAAATATTTAGATTATATTTTACAGAAAGCAGGATCAGCTCTCTACAGTCCGTGTTTTTTTTTTTTTTTTTTCGCCTGGTCTCGTTTGTATCATGTTGAAGTGGCTCTGAACTACCCGGCACACATTTGGTAATGTTTGGATTCACTCCTCGAGGATCAGCCGGTTTCCTCGGCTCATGTGGCCACTGGTTGTTTTGGCTCCTCACTTCCATGCTGTCAAACATTTGCTGAATTCTGGGATTGTACCTCTCACTCCTGGCCGTACCTTGGTGTATTTCCTGTGTACATACAGTACAGTAGCTGCGTGTGTGCTGGAGGATTGCGCTCGTGTGTTGCCGTGTCTGAGAGACGGTGGGTAATTGTATTCGGGGGTAAGGAGTGTGAAAGGATGTGCAGCTGTGCTCTCGTTCACAGATGACTGCCTGTTTGTATTTGTGTGCCGCCGTCACTGCTGATGAGTTATTGACTGCTGTATTCAGACCCATATAAGCTGACACATCCTCTCTCTGGAAGGCGTCCAGGATCATAAGCTGGTGTAATTACAAGGCAGGCTGGACAGCATGGATTATCTTTGTTCTAATTGAATTACAGAGGTCAAATCTGAAGAAAAGGTGCAGTAAACACGGCCAGCGCTCCTTTGTCATCAACTCAATGCCTTTTTGATCTGAGCACTCCTCTTCTGTTGAGGGACATTTTTGACTGCGTGTCTTCGCATCAATAAGCCAATAAGAGCAATTTTGTAAGTGCTCCTTTTTTGTGTCCTGGTGATTTTGAGGATGCTTGGCAGAGATGAGCTGATCATCATAGTGAAATTTGCAAAACCACATTATTCTCTTGTTTTTTTGTGTTGTGATGAGGCTCAGTTTCCCCCCAAATATCTGTGGCATCACTACACAGACAAGTAGTGTCACTGTTAGGATGTAGCCTGTCATTCATCATCATCTGTTTCAGATTTGATCCAGTCCAAAACCTCAACTGTCAATCTGCTGGTGGTGGTATAAAAACTCAGCATCACCTGGCTTCATCCTCTGGGAATATAAATATTACATTTCCTGTAAGTTCCTCCGATATTTGTTGAGATAATTCAGGCTGAAGAGGTGACGTTGCTCTCAAATGTTCACCCACCTGGAGGATGGTTCAGAGAGTAAAGAAACGAGCAGATATGTGGTTTAACTCCTCGTCTGGACCGCTGAGTGAGGAAGTTTAACTGGACACAATAACCAGCTGTCACTGCTCAGGTGTAATGATGCTCGCAGTCAGTGGGATTTCTTGACTTTGCCACAGCCGTCTCCTCAGGCTTTTCCCTGCTTGGTCACCTCAGCTGGTGACACCCTCAATCTGTCCTCGACACAATGCAGTCCTCTCTGCCAGCTCTTTATCCTGTCAGCGCACGTTCCTCACCTCTCTCCCATATTTAACCGGCCTGGCTGTGTCCTCCTTCGCGCCCCCCCCCTCTCCCCCTCCTCTCGGGGTGGACAGTCCCCTCGCGGTGTCCCACTTTGTTATGACCACCATTGCTGTCATGCTCCATATCTGTGGCTCTTCTTGCTCAGCCTCCAACGCTCGCAGTCGGCTCGAGTTTGATGTTGTTCACTATGTTTTCAGCTTCTTGTTGCACACAAAAGTCCTCAGGCGTTCATCTGAAAGTAATAACCAAACAATATTTGGGATTAATGGATCTGTAGTTAGAGCAGGTGTGAAAAAGATAACAACAAAAAGGACCTTTGCTAAAGAAAATGCGTAACAGGGATACTAAATAAAAAGCTTATTAACAGATTGCAGCCAAATCTACCAAACACCTTCATGTCATTGATTGTACACATGTCCACTCTTTCCTGCGAGAGACCCCTGATAAAATAAAATAAAATAAAAATATTTCCGGCATATATAAGGTGCTTTGGTTCAGCAGAAGAAAAACCTCCATTGGTAACAATAAATAAATAACAGTAAACTCGACGTATCCTATTTTAAAGTGGAAACCAGAGTGTACCCGTGAACGGCTAACTGTTGAAGAACAGGTTAATGTGGTGTCGCACGATTTCCTCTTCAGCACATCTGTCGGGCAAATAGACTTAAGACTAATTAGCTGTCGGTGGCACTGAACAGACAACATAACACTTTAATGAATGAACATCAGCTGGCAGCCATAGCTCGCATAACGCCGGACTAACGTAGCCCTGCATGATGAGAAAATGAGACTGTCAATTATTACTGTTGTACTTCCAATTTAGTTCTGTCATCGCTGCGTAAATATGAAATAGCTGCCCATCTTCTACTACTACTAATAATAATAATAATACACTTAGCGGCAGCACAGCGCGGGGCGGACGCTGTTTCTACCTCTGTCAGTTAGTCCTTGTTGTCAGCAACCTGTTCAGCTGCCACATATTATTACAATTTGACAAATGCAGTCTGCGGTAATGTCTACAACACACCAGATGTGGAGCTCTGTTTTTGTACAAGGTGATAATATGATTTGCTCTCAGCAATTTTCGAGGCTTTAAATACCCGGCAGGGCTGCTGCTGGCTTCAGTAAGATGAAGCGATGTCCAATCAAGTCCTTTCTGTTACCACCGCAAAGAGCTTTACAATTAGCAGGGGACTGTGATTGATAATGTAATTTTCATTTGCTGTGTGTTGCACCTATTTATAGCCCACACATGTTCATTATTATTATTTTTTTTTTTGAAGAGTGCTCTTAGTTTCAGTGAATTAAATAAACATGAACCTGGTAAACCATCTGGCTCCCTCCTGATACCACTGCTTTGAAACCAATATGTAGCTGTCACACCTTTGCAGAGAAGAGCTAAAAATCAAGTGTAATTAGTTTGCTGAAAATACACTCTTTAAGCCTCACACAAGACTTTAGCCAGCATTGAGAGTCAGAGTATTTCCACTTTCCCTTCCTCGCTGGCGCCTTCAAAACACCCACGGGTGTAATTGCAGCAGGGTTCACTTTGAAGATTACACCTGCTTATGCTGAGTTGTCTGAACAGAAACATGCGGATGTGATGATCTTGACAGGGAGACTCGCAGCAGCTTTTCTTGGCTGCCACACAGCCATCAACCAACCAGTCAAACTCTGCTGGGGAGATGGAACGAGATTTTTCTTTTTGGCAGCTTTGAGTGCTTTTGTCGAAGCGCTCCTGACAAATTCAGGGGTACTTAAGTGCCACTTTATCCTCACTTTTTAGACATGGTTCTTCCAGCTGCTGCTGAGAGCTCCCGTCTAGAGACAACATCATCATCGATTATCTACAGGTTTCTTCACTAAAACACTTTGAGAGCTCCTCATATCCTGGAAAGATGAAAAGAAGAGCCTGCAAGTCTCAGGGTGTTTGATGCTTTATTTTCTCATTTCACTCTTGTAGAGGGAGAAATTTAATCTGAAATTTTCTCCATCCCTTTGAGCGTCTTGGTGCCAAGTGTCGAGGGAAAAATTGGACTGTGCAGAAAAGCTGTAAGAAGATATATGAAACCTCCTCCACTTACTTAAACGCAATTAAGCAATTACACCCCTTTGTCATCCATGCAGCTTTAGTGCATCCTTTTTAGGGTGTAATTTCTTTAATACCACATGCAATTAATGATGTAATTTTGCAACATTTGACATACATTTCATTTCATTTCCTTTCTTCACAACACTCACAGGTGACTCCAATTCTTTAGAAAGCATGAGGGGGTCAAGGTTTTCAATTTTTGTGCAGGCCGTCTGAGCTTACCTGCTCCCGAACTCTTCGGGGACGACTAAGTGCTACGCCTCAGTGTGCCCTAAATACAATTCTTTTCACAAAAACCCATTAGAGGACACCACTCTCTCCTGCCGCCGCCTCCTCCTCAGCCGTCTGCTTTTTTGCTGTTGTGTCTTGTTCTTCTGTCAAAACCAGTGAGATTAGATTTGAAAATGCCTTTTACTGTTTCTGTAACTCGGAGCTGGTGCCAGACGGCCTGTGTTGGCCACTGAAGTGACTTGAGTAGCTTGTATGATGCTGATTGCTGCACCATGTCCTTCCATATACTTCTCTTATTTTTCCAGCGCTGCTTCCTCTGCTTGCGCCTCAGATCTCAGGTTTTTATCTCGCACTGCATCGCTGCGTTAGCCCCTTCATTACTCGCTTACACTTCAACGCCTTCCATTACAGAGGCTCAAGTGGTACAAGTGTATAACTAAGCAGCATTATCTGGTGTCATCACAGAGGGCCAATGGAGAGCTGACTTTGTGTGGAAGTGCTAAATACTTTATGTAACAACCACACGAGCAGGAGCATGATGCAACTGTTAGAAAAGTCTTTGAATGATACACTTGTAGCTTCTGGGTCCAGTAAATCCTACAACTTTTGGCAGGTCTGCAGATGCTGACTTCAGGTATCCATATTCATTCAGCTAACATGATTGCAAGGACACAGACCAACGTCATGAGGAAGCAAACAATTCGTCATACTGTAGCATTTATATCAGTAAGATGAGATAGAAATGGGTTAATTTCAATGGAAGTGATATATGCAAAGGATTATTTTATAAGGAAAAATAAATTCTCCTGCATGGATTTTTAGCTTGGTGAACTCTGAGATAGGTACACGGTGTGAAAATGTGCGTCACAGTGTTTTGACGGCTTTGACCTTTTCAAGAAATATAGAAAACTACAGAGTCCAAATTGTAGGAAGCTATTAGTTTTCTCACACTGTCTAGTTTTGCATAACCCTGTTGTGGTAAATGAGAAACAGCAGTCAAGCTTTTCCCTTTTTCTCCTCCATCTTTTCCACAAAAATAAAATTTACCACAACCAGTTGTTACCACTTCATAGCTCACAGCATCTACTTCACCAGGATGTTGTTTATGCTGAACCTTTGGACATAAACTTGTTGTGACTGTCCCGTCTCCTTCCAGTAGTCACCATTGTTGTGTCTAATGTCATCCAGGTAGTAATATTTACTAAATTACATCATCTCTTCCCATTAGATAAAAGCTATTTTTGGGCCTTGCATAAATTTATATTGCCAGATCGGCCCATGTTTTCATATCCCGTCCCCTTCTGTTTTCTCTTTACTCATCCCACGAGGCTAAGGCAGGAGTACAGCTGGGAGAATGCCACGCTGTCAGCACATCAATGAAAACATTACTTTCATTAGGCCCCATTATATCACCACAGACATCCTTGTTAAAATGTCATTTGCTAATTCCTTTCAGTGCTCATTTCCACCCAGCTGTCCCAGCAGGATTAACATGTCATTAACAAGGAGAGAGAGCGAGGAAGAGGGAGGTACAGCTTCTTCATCGATTAAGTATCCACGTCAGCCAATATCTAGGTGATCTGACAATACTGGACGCACCAAAATGCCAAAGACCGTTTTAGGTGTAGACCCACCACTTAATCCAATGAGATTTGTTTTTATTGCAAATAATTTAAAATATACTTATAGTTTTTTTGTTTTTTTTTAGTTGTGGAGACGTATTGTCGAGCAAGGAGAAGATGAGCTTGTCAGAAACACTTATCATTCCTCGCGGTTGACAAAAGTTGTGTTGAGCTTGGGTACGTCGGGTAGGTGGGCTGTGTTCAGTGATGTCAAACATGTGTGACACTCGCTGGGAGCTGTCTGCTAATATGAGCCAGCAGTGTTTCTGAAGTGTCAGTGAAAAGAAGATCAGAACATATCACAGTAAAAAAAGATGATTTTCTGCTCTGAAAATAAAATCTGTCCGACCCAAACGCAAACAACAAACCAGGAGGAATCTCAGAAATTAGTTTGGAGGCCTTGTTAGAGCCACATATGTAACAATGACCCAAATAATGAAAAAAAAAGTAATAAAACCCAAAAAGTAATAACTGGTCAATAATGTAACGAAAGTGCCGAGCCTGAAATGTAATAAAAAAAAAAAATTTTAGTAAAACCCCAAATGTAATAACTGATCAATAATGTAACTAGTGCTGCAGCTAACGATTATTTTAGTAATTGAATAATCTATTACACAAATAATTGGATAAGAAATGCTTGTTAAGGTGCAATAATAAATAGCGCTGTCAAATGATAAAAATTTGCATGAGGATGGTTTGTCGGGCGATGGGTTAGCTTAAGTGCTAGTAGAATCCCTGACTATATGCTTCCCGTTGATGTGGTATTTTAAACTGGAAGTGCTTCAGTGAAACCTACTTCCTGCAGAGTGTGCGTACTTTGTGTTGGTCAACTGTCCATCTTGGTTTTTTTTTTGTACTCACGTTTGCCATCGAGAGGCCAACGTACTTTTTAGCCTTTAAAAAAAATGTGACAACCAAAAAGCCGTCATGTTGTTTCTGCTCTTCCCTCTTTATTGGTTGGTTCTGCTGTCCATCACTGTCACTGTGCTTCTGCTTCTTCTTCTCCCTGTCCGTTCCTGTCTGTGAATAATGTAAACAGTGGGAGCGATACTGCCCCACCAGATCCTGTAGGGAACTGCAAGTACAGATGACTTTTTCCCAGCTGGTATTTGATTTTACTAATAACAAAAACAATAATACGACGCATCGACTCTTAAATTTTTGTGTCGATGAATTTTTATAATCATTGTCATCGATTATGTCGAATAATCATTGCAGCCCTAAATGTAACAAGATGCTGAAAACAAAAAGTTGAAACATTTTGAATTTTATTACTTTTTATTTATTACTCTTCAGGCTCAGCACTTTTGTTACATTATCGACCAGTTATTACTTTTTATTTATAACAGTTCAGGACGTTGTTACATTTTGGGACATTGTTACATATCAGGCTCTAACAGCAACATGCTGATATTTAGCAGGTGCAGTTGTTACTGTATTTACAATCTTAGGTCCTTTCTACTATAAAACTTTACCTCACATGTCCTGTTGTCATGTTTACTTCACCTCAGTTATTTTTAAACAGCTATACTTTGCTGCATCATCGTACTCTTTACATTGATTGGTTTGCAGATCTATTCTACCTTCTCAAGCTGTGTAGTTGCCACTAAAATATAATTCAGATGGCATTACTACCAGCCGCAGCCACTTCAGGCACAATACTCAGGTTTATTTATCTTCAAGTGGTATTGCTTTCCAGTCCTTTCATAACCTCTCTATCTCATCCTCTCCAAAAATACCTGAAAAGCGTTGGCATTTTAATGAGATTCTTCTGGTTGACTTTTTATAATGTAGTCCGACCATATTTTAATTCAAAACTTCTCCCTTGATGTGCCAGTGTGGCCAGTTTTATGTATTTTTCAATTCTTCCTCTTCCTCTTCTTTGGGCTGTTTTTTGAATCTGAAGATTGCTGAAATACTTTCCTGTAATTGGTGTGAAAGTCCAAACCAACCAACAAACATTTTCTCACTAGAAACAAACTAAAGATTCAGTTTGATCAACCAAGGTTCTGCTTTTTGGTTGAGGCCGTGCTCTGGGGAATATTTCACACCTTTTTATTTTGGTTCAGATTAAACTAAAAAAAAAAAAAAGTCTAAATGTCCGGATCCAGAGTGTAAGGTTTGCCAATTAGCGACCCGGAGCGTGAAAGTTGGCAGTTTTCCTGGCGTTTGCTCATTAAACAAAGTATTGGACAAGTTCAAACTTTGTCCTGGTGATAACACAGCAGGGGAAAGTTGAGAAAACAATAAAGTTAACACAGATTTCTGCTGAGGGGGATGTGTCTAATAACCTGTGCAGTAGTTGTTGAGACTTTTCACTTAAAAGCTTTGAAACTGTTAAACTGAAATGAAAAGAAATCCAGTAAAATATGATTAATAAAGTGGCGTGTAGAAGAAATATTACTTGCTGCCACATGGATTATTTAAAAGCAACAATTCACTTAAGTGCAGTTGCTTTAATATTGTTGCTTTGATATGTGAGGAAGTGTTTCAGGCAGACCGTGTTTAAAAATGGCTCTAAACTCAAATCATCACCTCCATAAATACCTTCTTTAAAACTATACTGGACTAAATTTGTCTATTCTCAGGTTTTTCGATGGCTCCTCGTGGATCTACCGCTGCTTCAAGTATCTCAGTGTGTTTGTATTAAACCCCAACGTGTCTGCTCTTTCCCGCCTACGACGCACACAGTAGACTGCTGTGTATAAAGGCGCTCTCTTTCTGGATGGCTGCCTATTGAAGTGGGATAAGCCAGAAGCCTCTGTAGATCCAAATAGGTTTGGGCCAGAGCCACAGCAAAGCACATTTCTGTGTCGGCAGGAGAGTATTGTTATTGCTATTTTCGAGTTTTATTTTAAACTGAAAGATACTCTCTCAACAAACTGGAAAGCCATCGATTATATACACACACCCATATAAGACATTAGAGTACACATGATGCAAAAAAAATGAGGTGCTATAAACCTTGATAATGGTTTTCAATCTTTTGTAGCAGCAGTGGTGTGATCATAATATTTTACAACGTCAAGTGTTAACATTTCATTTTGCATATTAAAAGGAGCTCTGATGCCCTTAGAGGATTAACTGCTGTGTACAGTATAACTAATACAAAAGTTGGGAACAAGATATGGAGTTTTTTTGTTGCCAGGGGAGCAAATAAACTCCAAATTAAAAGCACACAACAAAAAGAAATGTAAACAGAATAAAATATAACACAGTCCTGAAAAACTATCACAAAAATAAGAGTTTAAAACCATACAAAATCCTCAAAGGAGCCTATGAAGTCGAGCTCGGGGAAACCTCTCTGTTTATACCCTCCACTGAGTTTTATCTGATAAAGGTTAAAAAAAAAAATCAGATTAATAGATGGTGATGCTTTTTGTCTGTTTTTCTTGACTTCCAGTAAAGATGAAACAAATATGATGCAGCTGATCCTGGTGAATGTTTCTTTAACTAAGCTTAGATATTTGCTTTTGATGAGGAAACTTGGAATAGATTTTTACATCTAAGGAGGACTCGGTTTGTATGTGCATGGTGTGTTAAGGAAGTCTTTAAAATAATGCAACTGTATCCAACCAAGAAATTTTAATTATGCGTTTATCATCTGTTGACTGTGTCGTTTAAATCTTGTTGACATCAGATAGTTAAACGAGCATGAATGCCTTTGAACTTCATCTCAAACGTGGCTTTCTGTCTACATTGAAGTACAAACTGATCTTTTACACGTAATCCTCAAACTGGACTGATTACACACAATCACTGTCATCAGTGACCACATCAGTAGCTTTCAGCTCTGTTGGCAGCAGTGATACAAAGTATAGTGACCTTTTGCTGAACTTAAAAAGCCACTGACACTGAGGTGCTGCTATTCTGAGGATTGTAGTGACTCATGCTCTCAAGCGGCGTTGCCAAGTTTGTTCATGACAAAATTCAGAATAATCACTGGTTCAGACTCTGTGCATGAAACACAACAATATTCTGCAAAGACAAAGAGCTCGTCCTCCTGAGAAATTAACAACATCTGAAGCTGATTGACCTTTGCTACATTCAATACAGTTTTTGATTATCCAAACATGGCAGCAGTGCATGGTGGTCAGAGGAATACACAAAAACAACACAAATATATATGAAAAAAACGCTCTGACAAAGTGTATCACTCTCACTTTTTAAAGCCACAGCTACACATCGTTAGCTGCTAAGGTGTTAGCGATATGAACTGAGCTGGATTTAAATCTGTGCAGAATACCTCAGTGGTATGAACAATGATGTATCTTCTTACTGTTATAAGTACTTCAATCGTTTCTAAGCCAAGAAGAAAGTGAGTCAGCTGCAGAGTTACAAAGTAGCAGAAGATAAGTGACAAGAATAAGAATCATACTTGGGTAAAGTTTAGTCCTGCTGATGCTGAACTCACTATAGGTGTAGATCAGGGGTGGGCAATCCTGGTCCTCGAGGGCCGCTATCCTGCATGCTTTAGATGTGTCCTTCTTCCAACACACCTGATTCAAATGGTCAGTTGAATCAGGTGTGCTGGAAGAGGGACACATCTAAAACATGCAGGATAGCGGCCCTCGAGGACCAGGATTGCCCGCCCCTGGTGTAGACTGTATGTCTCCACGTCTCACTGTGTGAAAAATGGACACTTTGAAGAGAGGGGTTTGGCATTTGAATGTCGCCAGAGCCAGAGGTGACCATATTTGGATATGAACCTTGAACCTGAGGACACTGCTCAATACGTGTGAGACTGCAGTTCACTGATAAATGAGCCTCCAAACCACCTGTAAATCACTGGACACCTGTCAATCAAACTAACCACGCCTCTAAATTTTACTATTTTTGAATCCTATCAGCTTCATGATGAAATGGTTTTCAGATCGACCACCACATCACTCCTGAGAAGAGCCGACTTTAATTAATGACATTAGAACAACTTGTGCATCTTTTCTCACTTCCTCATTCACTTCACTTTTGAGACCCAGTGGCTACATCCATCTTTTATACACAGCCTGTGGGTGTAGGCCATTTCCTGATGTCCACCCCTACTCTGTCCACTCTGTCTGGATTGTGTCTGTTGCCATGTCACAGTAGGAAAAACACAATTGTATTAATGATGGTTTCATTCCCTGTGAGCCATGACAGTGGACCAGCATTCACAAAAACAGGACCTCCACTAAGTGTAATGCTGCAATCATTAATACACTTCTGGTTTGTGTACGGTGACAGGTTGATGGACACAGGAGGGACCATGGACGCAGCAGAGAGAGACACCACAACTCAACAAAACCATTTCCACATCTCGTCTACATTTCTTTCTCCATTATGGTTTCAGAAGCATCTTTATAATTTCTAAGTTAAAACAGGGAGAATGAATGTGAGCCATTATGTGCAATGCATTATTCATATGTTTAAAAAAGTGCTGATATCTATGGGCTTCATTAAAATACTTTAGACACACAGATATAAAATAAATAAAAATGCACTAGAGTCTTGCTTATACTATATTTAAATGGTGTCACTTACATATTTTCCCCCCTAGCTGTTGCTGTAATGAATAATATTTGCTATATGCTCAATGTTGTGAGGGATAATGGATGCAATTTAGTTTGCAATTATTGTAAATAGTTCTTGACGGGGACATTAGGTATATGTCTAAAAAGTAAATGCAATGTTTTCATCATAACCCCGCATCTGCTCTAAGTGCTGGGATATGCAGTTTAATCGTGTGTGCCATTGTGAGACCGAATCAAAAGACTGGATTTGACAAACAACCTCCACTGCTGAAAGGGAAAAAAAAGAGCTTGCTGTTTTTGCTGTGATTTAACAGCTATTACTTATCCCCGCCTCTGAAGACAGACCAAAAGATAAACATAACACAGCTTTCCACTGGTCTATAAAAACTCTTGTTATCATGTAGGGAAGAGGGATTGCAGTCTCAGTGGTTGCACAGGTTCATTGGTGCAAATTTCATTCATATTCCCTTCACTCTGCTCGAGAGCCCAGCGTGAGGAGGTCGGCTCCTTCCTGCCTGCTGCTGCCGCTGAGTGATTTCTAACTGAACTGTAGTGTTGCGTGTCTGCACATGGAGATGCGCACAATGGCACAAGGCAACATATCAATTATCCCCGTCCAACTCTGGAGGATCAGACTGAGGAGATCAAAAAAAAAGGAAAAAACCTGGAAGAGGTGGAGGAGGGTTTTTTTTGGTCTCCAACTGAGGTAGAAACATAAAAACGGAGCCGATGGAGCAGAATAGTTAGGAATAAAACAAAATCTTCACTGTATTCTCACCTGAAATATAGATAAGCATGTACATCCTGGTTGTTTTTGTTTACTTATTTAGACATTACTGTTATTACCAAAGATATTTATTATTTTATTTTTCTGCTGTGAAAATGGTGTCTATGTTGGAGTTCTCCAGGGAACATGACTTTTTCATTAGCAACTGTTTACTGTCGTTTGATTGGTCAGTAGAGGCACTAATGATGGTG
The DNA here is from genome assembly GCA_900323345.1 of Pseudochromis fuscus. Lineage (NCBI taxonomy): Eukaryota > Metazoa > Chordata > Actinopteri > Pseudochromidae > Pseudochromis > Pseudochromis fuscus. Next base: position 7,824 of record OOFC01050070.1, on the reverse strand, counting down.
CCTAATGTCAAAGCCCACCTGATGTGTTGTGGTAATAATAATAATAATAATAACAATAATACATTATGAGCGCTTTTAACAAATGCTCAAAGACACTTTACACTAATAAAAAGAATCAGACACTTGACTTGATTGTATAATTTGTCACAAAAAAACAAACCTGTTTGTTGATTGGTTGTTCATTCACAGATCATTTGCGCTGCTGTCTGGCTGCTGATTGGTCGACTGAACAGAGTCGGTCCAGAGAGCCACAGTTACTTGAGAGCACACTGAGTGAGAAATAATAGGGAAGAGATGTGTGTGCAAGAAGTCAGTAAATTTTTATTTACATTTTATTTGTATTGTTTTTTTTTGGGGGGGAGGGAAACATGGGTGTAAAATTGCCTCAATACTTGTCACATCTAGTAGGTAACTACTGGCTGTAAAGGTGCAGGTCTCTGATGTCATTTGTGCTGCTTGTGGTCACCTTTAGCTACAATTTGAAGCTGATGTCTGACAGGATTTATGCTAGAAGGTGATAGGTTAACAGCTGGAAGAAAATGAAAGATGCATATCAACACTGTTATACCACTGACTCCATTGTCTCTGCTACACAGCTCTGGGATCAGCTGGTCTGTTACTGTGGTCATGGTGAGTGGACACAATGTGGTGGTGTTTGTGTTTTGTAAACCAGTGCGATATCATAACACAACCTCTGAATGTGGCTGTTCAAAATGTGTGGTGTTACAGTATTTCTCCTATAAATGTGCTTCACTATTACAGTCAGTGCTTTAGTTTATGACATGAATTTATCGTTTAGTTTTATGAAAGTTATCGAAAAGCTAAAACCAGCAAGGAAAAAAAGAATAAGTTTAAATTCACAGACTTTACATAAAAGGAGGGTCTCAAAAGTGCAAAAATAAGGTGTAAAACCACCACTGGCTCCAAAAAACTCTGGCTTCAATTCAAATAAATACTCAGTCAATAATTATTTCCCACAAGTCATTCTGATGTCACTAACTGAAGTCAACTCTCTTATACTCTCATCTCTATTCTAACTAGATTTCTACTGAACTACAACTTGACACTACCCAGTCTTCACATGTCTCCATGTGGTGGGAGGACTTTACTCCTCCAACATGAATAAATGAATAATGTATGAACAGCACATTAGTTGCTGGACACACCTTGATTTCTGCCGCTGCCTTCATCATAACATCATCAGATCGAGCACTAATACTCATCATTATTACTTACATCTCTGCTGCAGTGATAGTGATTTGCTCGCACTGTCACATCAGCCATAAACAGACGCCGCCACGGCAACACAGTCCTGTGACATTTCATATTTATGGTGTTTTCTTCTCTCTGGTTTTCTTGACAAATCCCTGCCTGGAGATTCTTGGTTTTCTTTTACTTTCTCCACCAACACCAGGCGCCTGTGATGAAGGCACCACCACTGTGTGTGTGGTAATGATCTGGCCACATGTCACATCACAATCCTGCAGACTCCCAGTTTATCGAGTGATGTGAAGTTACTTTTCAGCTGCGATGAAATATTCATTCATCACAGGCTCAACAGGGAGAGTCTTCAGTCTTCACTGTATCAGGTGAAATCAGTCCTACTTTCTCTGGAAACACATCAACTGCAAACTAAAGGCAGCTTTACTGTACAGATTAAGACGTTTTGTTTACGTCTTGTACTGACTGCCGACAGCAGAGCTGCATATCAAACCTTGTTATTGAATGCTTGATCTCATTTATTCCTCTGATCAGATATTTTCCTCATCTCTACATCAGCAAACTGCTAATTTTAGAGTTCCTGTCTGGCAGATACTTGTTAACATTTAACACTGAAGCACTTGGTTTGGACCGTCTTCAACAGAACAACAGTGCTGCTGGTTTGTTCAAACAGCTTCAAACGATGAATGTTTACAGTTTCCTGACAAGTGAGCTGTTGCGACCGTGCAAATAATGACTGTCCTCTCCAGGAAATAAAAAAACAAAAAACGACAGCTTTGTCGCAGTAAATTATGTTTACTTTCTGTAGCAAACCATGACCTGCAGTGATGCTCTTTTACTGCCTACAAAAAGTCATTTTTTTTGGATGGCTCGGTGGAAAAATTGTCACAGTAAAACCGTCTGCCACGACCCAGCATCTGTCATTTCAATAAAGTTTTGCACCAGTAAATTAAAGCATGATATTGGATGTGTTTTGGGAATGTAAGCCCTGCCTGTGAGAGGAGCCACTCTGGTATCAGCCCTGTGGTTTACGAGAGGCAGTGTGAGCAGACAGCACCGAGGAGAAGCCTCTGTCTGTGTGTAGTTTGTGGGCGACGTGGGCCAGCAGTGCAGCACCTCTGAACTTATTTATGAGAAACTTTTACTGCCACTATCTGAGAGCTCATTGCCATGTCGCAGTGTAGCTGTCGCAGTGCACTGTGATGTCGCCAGGTGTGGGTGGCTCAACCTGTCTAACAGCATGAGATGTGTCTTAAAGTGAATAAAACAGCTCTGGAAGTTGTGTGTTAACTCTGTGACATTCAGTGAAACCTGCAAGAGCTTATTGGTTGTGTTTGTAATGTTGTCATCAAATTTTACTTTAATATAAGATGAATCTCTGTCTTTTAACTTGCTCACTTTATTAAAGTCCAGTGTCCACAGGCAGCATCTTTTGGAAGTGACTTAATCTCCACAGAGCTTCTCTACATCATTTACTGTTGCTAGGTTACAACGACCATCTTGTAGCACTTCTGCATCACTTTATTGTTAATGTCAAATCTCAATAGCTTACTTCAGAAAAAAAAAAAAATAGTGTGAACAAAGGAAAGAAATTGGCACAGGCACCAGTTCTCTACATAATAACAAGGTTTTCAGTAAGAGCTGCAATTAGTTTTTCTTCCTCTTTGCTTCAAGTCCCGCCTCCTTCTTGATTTTGATTAGTTGTTGAGAGAGAGGTGACGTCGGTGAGCTCCAAACTATTTTCAGCTGAATGCCACATGAGTGCATTGGCACAGAGTGTGAGGACCATCACTAAGATCTGTGCTGAAAATAGACTTAAACACAGCTATCAGTGGCTGTTACTCCCTCTGATTTTGGTCTCCACCATCGACTGAGGAGTGTTTAATTACTGGATTAAAGCAGTAAAGGTGGTGACAACTAAGCAATGAGCTAATATTGATTATAGCAGTTTTAAATGACGTGAGAAATATGACCCCACTCTGTTGAAAATGGCCTTTACAGTCAGTTTCTCCAACATTTGTTTCTATATGTGGTCATTGTTTTCAGTCTGGATTTCTGATGCATCCTTGGTGTTGAATAGCAGATACAGTACCTGGGTATTTGACACTCGGTGAATTGAGCTGTTGCTGGTAAATCTCTGCTGACATCTGTTGTCATATCTGTGCTGTAATCATCACGGTTTCACCAGGAATGTTGTATCAGTGCTGAGGAGACGAGGACGCTACCGTGGGCTTCCCTGTGTTTTCATATATCCGTCAGCGTTGTTTATTATTTTAGCTGCAGTGAGTGATGCGTTGATGACAGATTCCTCGCAGAACACTCCTGGGTTTCTGACAAGCAGCCCTAATGATGAAAACATCACTCCTGTTTCCCCCTCTGAGTGTTTACACTGTGTCCACATGTCACAGCAACAATGCACAGAAACTGAAACAACTCAATGTGTCTGTGCTTCTTACTGTTGCACGGCTGTGTTGGATGCACTGAGTGATACATGGCAGGTGTACTGGGGCTTCTGTTCACCACAATCAGACTGAGGCATCAAACATCCTGCATCTCCACGGACTGAAACAGCTAATAGATGGATTACCATCACATGTGGTACTCACACACTTTGTGATCTCCTGCACATCTTCTAGTCTCATTATTGATTTAAAAAAGGCTTTAATTTCTATATTTAACATTTGTGTTTTGTGTTCAGTGCTGATCAAGATGATGAACATGATCAACCAAACCTGCAAGTCCAAACTATTACTGTGGAAATATTTGCAGGAAACATTAAAGCACAGTTTTGGAGTGCACTTTATCTCACACAGCTCTCTCCACTGACTGAAATCCAGTCAGAGTTTTAGTTGTATTCGGCCTCTTGATTGATCACACTCTCTTTTTCTGTACATTAGCTTCCTCCATAAATGTCCTCTTCACCTCTGCTGGCTGTGATGTCCACACTGAGAACACAAAGCTTCTGTTTTTAGACACAGTAGCAAGAAAAAAGTATACAAACTCTTTAACATGTCCTGATTTTTTGTAAATTGGTCATAAAATGTGATCTGGTATTCATCTTATCAACGTGCTTGAACTAATACCAGATAAACTGTAATATTTCATGTCTTTAAAGTTTCAAATTGTACTTTTTCTTGCCACTGTAGCTGAAGACCTGGTGGTGGATGACATAGTACCTTTACGGTGGCCCAGAGGGGTCACAACAAATACTAAAGTCACAACATTAACACAAAAAGATGACAATATCAATGCAAAAAATCATGACAATAATGCAAAAAGACCGTATTATTATCATTAATATCTTTTTGCATTAGTGTTGTGATCCTTCTGGGCCACCGTATGCCTTAAAGTACCCATCATAATCCACACAAGTTACATTTTGAACTGCCTATTACAATAAAATATAAAATAAATTCGAAGCCGTTTCTTTAAGTAACGTTAAAGTAAAATATTTGCATAATGTTGCTTTAAATGCTCATAGTCTGACTCTGTACTGTTGCATCTGAGGTGACCTCACTAAGCGAGGTCAGATGATGTTCTGCTAAAGTTGCATCACAAAAAACATCCATGAATCTCCTCATAGTAGCTTTCTTCATACTGGATATGATTGTTGAGTTACCTACATTTCAGTCCATGTATTTTATTTCAAAGCCTCTTTTATTAGAAAGTGGTATTGGAGGGTTTTTTTGTTTTGTTTAAATAATGGAGCATCCTCATATTTCATCATCCCTGTCTGAGGTCAAACTCTCCTCACACATCAGGAGAGTCTCTGCCTGTTGATGTTTTCGTGTGACTCTTGTTCATCAGAGGAGTAAACAACCAAAACAAAGCAGTAAATACACAGCGGTTCCTCCAGTGTGGATGTCTGTTATAGAGCTGCGATGATTAGTTGATTACATGATTACCCAGCTGACAGGAAATGAATCCGTAACTATTATCTTAATTGAATAATAGTTATTTTTTCAGATTTAAGTGAAAGTATTTTATGGTTTCCTTCATAATACATGACAGTGACATTTAAAGACGTCTCACTGGGCATTTAAGCTTTAACCTAGTGTTGATATTTTACAGATACTATGATTGAAATGTTGTTGTTGTTCTTATCTGTTCCCCTTATGATTGTATTTCTATTTTCAGACTGATCTGGAACTGATATTTGTAATTTCTAGGATTTCCGTGGCTTTTTAACAGTTATCGGCAGACACATTTATCAAACCCCACGTGTGTTACATCAGAGCAAGAAAAAACACATTTCCAAGTATTATTTGACCCGGGTCTGCTTCCCAGTGGGTTTGGAGCCGAGGCGTTTGCAACCTTGTTAGTCAGAATGAGATTCATCCAGATGAGCCTGCTGAGGCAATTTAAGCTTCGCTGGCCCTCACATGCTGATGAGGGCACACTGTGGATCCCGACTCTCCCACACAGAGGAAGACAGCAGCAGCTTTAATCTTAAACAACTCTTTAGTTAAATATCTTTATCGTGACTCACAGTTTTAAATAACCTCAATACAGTTCCTACTTTTCAGCTTGATACCTGTATGTAAAGGGCTTTCAGAAGTCTGGCTTTGCTCGAAATAGTTGAAGCAGAGTTTTCTCCTGAAGATAATTTAGTTCAGATTACAGCCTCGTCGATGGCGCATGAGTAGAAATAAAGTGATTTAATTACTGTGTTCCCGAAGCTCATGTGAAACTGTAAAACCTGATAGTAACAGATGTAGCCTTTGTGCTGAGCTCAGGCTCTCCCCCATCCCAGCATGGACGGCTTCCCAGATTATTCCACTGGATCTTCTCCCTGCTCCTAAGGGGGATTAACAAAGCTCCCAGGAAACGCTCACGCTGCAGACGTCCCAAATGTCTGAAATCTGACTCCAAATTCCATTATATCAAAGTGAAGTGTATTAATTAAGGCAGATTATTGTCACACATTGTTTCATTGGTGCTTTGCTACTCTCAGGTCCATCAGTTCACCACTTTGGCTGAAGTATCTCAACTCAACTGTTGGATGAAATCTTACGTCCACCCCAGGATACATGCTCGTAACCATAGTGACCCCCCCACCACCACCACCACCAGATCCAAATTTGAATTGTCTGGACTAAGCTGGACATGGACAAAGCTAATTTCTGATTGGCTGGTGCTGTCTATTAACTTGTGGGAAATAAATCAGATTACAAAGCACACATATAGGTTATATATAGGCTTAAGCACATGAGCTGAGGTTATCGTCGTGTAGGTTATGAGATGCCAAGTCTCAAATTTAAATTCTGACAGGCGTTTACCCTCATGTTGAAAACGTATTAGTGTATTCAGACACATATGTAACCTTTCACTGCTCCGAAAGGGCAAAATTCACGTCTATCACTCATGCAGCTCGTGCAACAGATACGTTTCCATGTTATCAAATGTAGATCATCAAGCCACAGTGTGTCTGTTTTCCCTCTGGTCTGTGAAGTGTAATCTCCACCGTCAGTTTCTATCACAGAAATTTCTCACGGTTTTTGTGTTATGAACTTGATAATGGTGTTTATATTGACTGATCGAGGCTCCCCTTGTTGCTATGTGCCTCCAATTTCATTACAGGCAGATCAGATAAATAAATCCAGTGTCCGTCGGTCCGGAGCTGATAGCTGTGATAGCTCTGTGATGCTGGTCTCCACGTGGTCTGTCCGCTGTGATGAGGCCGGTGTTATAGAAAATTCACACTCCCCGGAAAAATCTGACTCCCCCTATGCGTGAACGCGCGCGACTTACGTTTCACTCTGTGGCCACTTGACGGGTTTTCTGTTGTACACTTACTGTTTTTGTTGTTGTTTTCTAATGGTTTGCGGGTTAAAGGTGATAAAGTAGCGAACTGTGGACCTGTTTTCCTTTTAAATATGATGAGGTGACAGGTGTTTAAATAGCATCGGAGGACAGGGTGTAATCGCCAAATATTATTCATATTCCATCAGTGTTGTACACGTGTCAATAAAATAATTGTTCGCTGAGAAGGTTTTCTATCTCATTTAAAATCAGACTCCCCTGAGAATGCAAGACGTGGGACCAAAATATGTCTGGTATTTATTTATGTATAAAGTGTTTAGTATAAACATAGTACTTATGTATAAAGTCTATTGTTGCTGTTATTTTATTGGACCTGTTAACAATAGAATAGAATTGAAATACTTCACTTATCCCACACCTGAGAAATTAATTGCCACAACAGTTAAAACACCACATCACAACAAGTTTAAAACATTGGAAATTACAGTCTGTAAAAACAGAATAAAAGAATAAGAGGCTACAGTGATCACAGTATGGCAGATTAAGATCAGAATGTCTATTTCAAAACTCAGAGTTTAACAGAAATATGCAGGTTAACTGTGCAGGTTGTATGATATGAAATAAAATCTGGATTCAGATTTTGTTGGGTCACTAACAAAATCTGACTCCCCTATTATTATGGGAATGCAAGAAGTGACAACCTCCAAATTTTCTCAGCTGGGACCTCTGGATCTCTGCTGCTGTTGTGTGAAGTATCAAATACCTAGTCATCACAGAATTGAAGTTGTAGGGGGAGTCAGATTTTGTTGGGTCACTTAACAAAATCTGACTTCCCCATTA
>OOFC01050069.1:0-18261 GCA_900323345.1 Pseudochromis fuscus | reverse complement strand
CACACAGGACCAGCACAGTCACACACATACAAACACACACACACACACACACACAGATAAACATTCAGGACTACCTATTATGTTTAAGATGTAGTGGACCTGAAAGGCACTCAGAAGAGTCGGAGGCAACAACTTAATGCTCTCCCCCTGCTCTGCAAATGTGTGATGAATTAAAATGAGAAAAGCCAGAGGTGGCCCTGACCTTTAGGAAATGTATGGGCACACTACTAAGGCATTTATCATTTTCTAATTAAGCTATGTGGCAAAAGCATATCTTGTGTGCCCAAAGTCTGTGGTGAAATGGGTCTCTATCAGTCTGAAATTATTACAAAAGCCATGTTTAATTAATGAAAATATGACCCAGGTGTCAGAGCTAATATATCAAACAGAACATGCTATAGTCTCAGACTATCCAAGGCAAAAAAATGAGAGGCAAAGTAATGCATTAGCTTGAAATTAATATAAGGGGCAGAAAAAGCGCATTTGTGAATCCTCTGAATTTGACCGACTGAATTTGGAGTGAGTGCATCAGATTACAATTTGAAAAGCTCTCAGGATTGTTTTATTAAAAATGTAGAAAACTGTTTAAATAATACAGACTGAGGGAAATCCAGTGCATGAAATAATTTAAGCAGAATTAACTTTATCTGTAAGTCAATCCTGCACAAGTGGAAAGTGCAAGGTTGCAAATGAATGCTTACAGTATCAGTCCAAACATGGAACAAAGAATCAAAACCTAGACTATTAAATATCATTGATGGAGGTGAAAAATACACCTGAACATGAAAATGTCTCTTTGTTCTCTATAAAACTGTGTGTTGCAGAAAGAATGGAAAAATGTAGTAGCTGGATACATCTGCTTAAACCATGAGATTTATTTGTCTGGTGTTGAATGTGTTGACTGGTGGTATGTATGTAACATCTGCATCGTGTGCTCCTGTCAGAAAGTCATGCTGCCACTCTGTCCAAGTGTGAGCATTAACTCCTGATCATGTTACTATGGTTCAACAAACAACTAACAATTAAAATACTTTCCCCATTTAGTATGCGGTCTGCATCTTTAGGTGCAGCTGATGATGAGACCCCAAAGAAAATCATTAAACTTTGAAACAATCCTTCAATTTTGTCAGTTTTCACTTCTCAGGTTGTTTTGATTCAGCTGCTGTTTTATGTGCAGTTGTACTGATTTGCAGGGTTGTTTCCAGACTATGAATTATTTCTATTCTTAGCCTGCTAAGAAACAGCTGAAAATGTCTTCAAAGTGAATATACAAGCATTCACAGCCATTATTGGCAGCACACAATGGCAGATTACGACACGCGTAAACACCTGCGCCTATTGTTTTCTATATGAGCCTGCACACCAGGGTGGGCATTAATACAAGTTAGGATGTGCCGCTGCTCCATTTCTGAACATCCAAGAGTGATTTTATTATATTCATTTCCCTGCCACATCTTGGCGTCTGTACATTGTGCTCTTCTTTTGTTTGCATGGCACATCTGGTGTGCGCTATAGCCATCTAATGACTGTGTTGATGCAATGCAGATGGTGTGTTCAGCCCTAAAGATCTACAGACTCACAGCTATTGTCATGAGCACAAATCCTTTTTCGAAATACTCCTGGCAGGTACGGGCAGGTTGTAATACACAGCTGCTCTGTTTGTGCCCAGGTGGTTTGATACAGAGAAACTTACTTATTATTATTATGATGATGATTATTTTACTTAGCAAAATAGCTGTTCAAACTCTATCTCAATCCAATGTGCAGCCATGGTGCGAAGCAAAACTATGGTGAGAGTGAATGAAATAAAAATAATCATGTCAGAAAAAAAATAATAATTTAAGTGATTGACCAACTGAGGTGGTTTAAAGGTGATTTTCACCTATAACAGCGGTGTGGCTCTGTAAACGGGACGTCTGTTGGTCCCCCACTTTGGTCCAGATGGAAACTGAACAACTATTAATGAACTGTCATAAAATTTTATGAATTTGACATTGAGGCTCTCAGAAGGATGCATCCTAATGGTTGCAGGTTTTGTAAAGATACTGAAGGTGGCCAGTGCATGAATTCTAATGACTACAGTTGAACCCTGCTATTTCATCTAGCTCCCCCAAGAGGAGAAAGCTTTCATTTATTCACCGATGGATCCATCAATTAGACAGATTGGCATTAATAATTTTGCTTGTGGGCCAGATCAACCCAAAGTGAACAGTATATTTGATAAATTGTTGAAGAATGTCTGTAAATGAAGTTATTTGTGAAGTATATTTTCATGTAAACTGTAAATATGACTTTAGTTGTTACTTGTATATTGAATAAAAGTTTGAGCATATTTGTAGTGTTTTTGTTACAGGAAGTCTTTCCTTCAGACTTGTAAACAACATGTCACAATATGTTAATGCCTTTAAAAACATAATTTCAGTATTTTGATCCTATATTGATCATAAGTCTAGTTGAACATTTTATCTTCATAACTTGATTTCATTTAATGTCTATTTCTTATGAGAACAGCATGTTTTGTACATTTGCATAAAGTGAAAAAAAATATGTTCATTTTCCATCCATATGTCACAGGGTAGTAATGCTTTTTTTTTTTTTACTCCAAAATATTACTTCAGCAAATTGCAGCATATATCACATGAAAGTAGTTACTAATACCCATACATAAAACATGGAAAATTAGTTTTTTTGGTTTTCAAAACAAAGCACATTAAACATGAAATGTGTCTGGATATCTCAACTTGATGTGGCCCTTACATGATATGATACAATAATATTACTGATCCCTTTTTTGTTATTATTTTAAAATTTGTCAGTTGACCAACTGGCTGCAAAAGCAATGTAGTTCTTCCCATCAACCTCAGCTGTACGTTGTGTTTAGTAATTAGAAAATGAGTGAAGAAGAGTCACAACCTGAAGTGGTATCTGTTATATTGCTGCAAGTATGTGTGGATGCTAAAGTTAGCAGTTAGGTCACACAACTGTCCCTAAGTCCAGCCAAATGTTAGAGCTGTAAGAAGCTAAACCAAAGTGCCATCAGCTGTATTTAAGTCACACATTCTCGCAGAGCAGCTGGCATGGCTGTGAACTCTGTCGTGTTTAAGTTTGCTAAGTTTTTCTCAAAAGCCTGGAAAAGTTGAAATATTTAATTAGTCTTCACTCTGCTTTACACTGCATACAATGTTGGTCTGAAGATTTTATTGTGAAAGATAGAAAGTTGTTTTTCCATTTGTGGCTTTTCTTTGTTGTTTGGAAATGTATTAGCAGAGCTATGAATGCATGGTGTCTTGTAAGCTAATGTGGGCTGGGCAGAGTTATATGTATGAAACAGTACAGGGGAAAAAAAAATCACAAATGTATCTATTCATGTCTCATTACATATTCCTCCAGTGTCTGCTTTCAAGGTGCTGATTGATGAAACACACGTCTGTGGCTTTGGAGGTGCAAAAACTGGCTAAAATAAGAGCTGTGATGTTGGATCGCTTCTTCAAATTTGAAATTAACCCCAATCAGATGAACAGGGGACCGTGCAGAAGTGGCTCTGATGTGCTGAGGATGAATCTTGTAATTCTGTTAATACAGAGGTCAGAGTCTCTGACCTCTTTTTGAAACAGAGCACACAACACAAGTGGTTGTTAATGGAGAGTACAAAGTGCACTATAGGGTAACCACATTTTTCCCACAGACGTCTGTAATCGCTGTAACATCATCTCAAGTAGGCTGAGGAATATTTTGCAAGGATTATTGTAAAAGATGGATTACCAGGAAGACAGGGAACAAAAAAGGAAGCAAAACACAAAATTACATGTTTTCAAAGGGTGTTATGCAGGAAACTAGATAAACAGATAGTACTAGATAATTAGTGAAAAACAGTGAAGACAATACCTGTCTCTTATTTTGGTTTGAAATACTTTTTTTTACATCAGTGTATCAGTATCCATATTGTCACATTGTACACACAGGACAAACAAGTCATCGAGCAGATCAATACCAATTTGCAATTTACAGAATTGTTCACGTATGAAATTTGGTACAACTGTAGTCAAATATGTCCTCTTTCATATAAAAGCAAGACCCACCTGGGATCTTTCTTGGTTCTTGTATCATCCAAGATGGCGTCAAACGAGACACGTTTTTGCCTATAACTCAAAATTATGACCTTCTAGGGCATAATCATATATTATTGATAGATATAAATATTGACATTGCACATATTTTGAGTCCGAGATCAAGTCTGTATATCGATCGAGTCTGGTGACAGAAAATGACACTGCTGTTTTTGCGTTTAGTCTCCATCACCTTGCCCTGCGCTACTTTGTAACTGGTGAACGACTTTGTCCTCTCACCTGAAACAGTTGAAATACCTCATACATGCACAATGCTACATGAATCATATTGTCTCCTCCTTTCTTTTACTTAACTTTGTTAACTGTTGACAAAATCTGGCTCTCTTCTGGCAAGTTATGTGATAACTGTGTGGAACCAGCATTGCCCTTGTGATATCTAAACATAAGTGGGCAGCCAGACGGTTTAGAGCCGCGTGTTAAATACAAGTGTCAACAAAGATGTGTTTCGGCTGTCTGCTTGTGATCTGATCACCCAAAACGCATGTTCAAACCAAGTCTGACTCACCCAATCTGCCTTTTACTTGTTTCCTTCCTTAATTGGAAACTTAAAATGCTACATTAACCCTGCAGTGCACTTTTGTCTCCCCCTTCTGTCAGTAAGAGAAATTACACAAACACGATCTACACCACATGGTATCTGATGTTTCCTTGTCATTACTGGTTGGAGTAAAATGCATCACTACCAATGCACCAGACTGGGAAGGTCCACACAGAAAACATTTACTGATTGAAAAAGAAACTTTAGATTTACCTGGAGCTGATGGCTTCACCTGCACTGTGTGAACGTGTTTGGTTTGAAAATAATTAAAGTTTTTATTAAGTCCTGCACTCTGGGTTTGAAGCAGACAGAAACTTGACAGCACATCCTCAGATTGAGATTTCGTTTTCTAATGAATTTGCAACAAAAAAAGATCTAAGTAGTAGCAGCAGCCACAAAATAAATTGATAACGTACCACCTGATGTCATAAAACGGCTAAAGAAAATAACCAAACATGGAGAAACCTGTTTGTGATGTGGCCAGACATGCAGCTGTGAAATCAAAAAGAACCAATCAGATCCAGCGTGTTACTTTAAGTGTTGTGTCTTTCATATTTGGAAAAGTTTACATTTGTTATTGCTGTTTCCAAACACATATAAAACCATAAAGGGCTGAAGGGTTCACTGTGAAGACACCCTGAACACTAAACTGTCTTTCTACTGGAGCAAATACAAAAGTTCGTCTAATGGTCGTACTGTAGCGGTTCTGCTAAAAGTTCTGATACAGAAGATGAATTATGCAGGGGCCCCAGTGCTGGACCTCTCATCTCGTCTCTGATCGGCTGTGCTTCCTCTTCATTCCAGCCAGTTAGAGGGTGGAGCAGAGACCTTGTCAGAGATTCAGTACTCTTGAGCAGGCACTATAGAGAAGTTTATAAATCAGACTTGCACGATGCTCTCGCTCCCTTCTCCCGGCCTGCCAACTCACATTATTCTTCATTCCTGATTTGTGTTACATATTTTCTGCACTCCACATCACTCACACAGACACCGCATAGACTACTGACCTGCTCACAGACATACCTGATGAGGATACGTATCAGTAAAATAGTTTACACTCTTTCCTAAGCAGATTTTCTCTCAATTTACTTTGTCACATCACTTTTGAGACAGAATGCTGCAATTACTTAAATGTAAAGGCGCATTTACACTGGTACCTACTCACTTCGCTTCGCCTTCGGATCGCTCGGGATTGGCCCCTCGGTTCCATTTACATTGCAGAGGACAGTCCCTCCTCCATGTAGCTGGCCGTCATTCGTGACGTCATGTTTTATGTGATTCTTTCGCTGAAGTTTCTCATCGGCGACTAATGACAGAAAGGTTTGCACCTCGTCCTGAGTCCATGGGGCAGGATTTCTAACAGATGCCATTTCTCTTCTTGTTGTTATTTCAAACACGTCTGCACGGTTTGCCAAAGATTTAAAAATGCCGGCATGTTTGCGGGACAGATTACGTGCCGCACAGTGATGATGCAACGTCGCAGTGAAGATTCCGACCAATAAGATTTTAGTACCTCCTCCGACCTGACCGGGTACTTTTTTTGGAACCGCAGGAGAGGAGGTGCCAGTGTAAACACACCAAAACCGAACCGAAGCGAAGCGAGTAGGTACCAGTGTAAATGCGCCAATAGTGACTTGGGTACATATCCCACATCTTTAAAATAGATACACTTTAATTTATTTTAACGTATTTGAAATAATGAGGCATTTTATTTTATTTTCACTCCTGATTGTTTACCACACATTTGAAATCATTAGTTATTTTTTAAGTTGTATTACATTTTATTTGAGATTTAAGTTGTTTCTTTAAAGACAGACCTGGTGAGATGCAAAGGAGGAAAAATACAAATAATGTCAAAAATGTTTCCATTGGTGAGAAAAAGGAAGCTTTGTATGAGTCAGTTGTACCACCCTCTCGTATAGCTTCTCTTATGGTGAATACTTCTGACATTTTATTCTCAGAAATATGAAAATATTAAAGGGCAGAGTCAGTAATAAAAACAGTCTCTGTTTCCTGGTTTCCTCCTCGTTTTCCCATTGTTGTGTTTGTGCGCCTCGTGGTGCGTCTCCGAGCTCTGTGCTGTGATTATGCCAGACTTCGTTTCTCCGAGGCAGTATGGGGGAGATGGTTGGGGGCAGATCAGAAGTAATTAAGGAAATGAGATATCAATCTCATCTCTCTCTCCCAATCCTGTTGTTTAAACAACAAGAAAAAATCATTTGTCCCCAATTTTCATACAGTGAGTTGTGTGTTGCCTGAAATGTCTGTTGTGCTCTTCAGCAGCTGAGGCCCGAGCTCGGAGTCTAATGATGCTAATTGCAGTCATTAGCTTGGCTTTAGGGGAGCAGCTCAGATGTTGTTTGGACATGGACGTTTATGGTGACACATTCTGTTGTATTGTGTAGTATCATCCAAAGCTAACTGGAGCACCATAGAGTGCTGGCTGGTGTAATTGGGAGATGTTAATTAGTCTATTGGATGGAGCTTGTACCCTCCTGAGTATTGCCTTTGTGTGCTGCCCTTTTCTGTGTACAAAGCCAACCTAATGCTTATGTCAGTATAAATGTCTGAGTGTATGTGTGTGTGCGAGTGAGTGAGGAAGAGACAAATCATAGGACAGTGTGACTGTGTGTGTGTGTCTGTTTGCATATATGCACGAGACACTCTGGGGGTCTGGCTAATGAGGCAGTCATTTGTTTAACGTAATCACCCACTAGTTTATGCCACCCGCTTCCCCTGGCACCGGGACAAGCCCTATTATAAAAATGGTGTGTTTGAATCCCATTAACACAGCAACAGTCACCCCCACCTCCCCGTCCCCTCGCTCTCCCCATTCACATGCTGAAATGTGACCATCAATACCCGGCTGCCACCGCGCCAGCCAAGCATTAGCGATGCCATTCACTGGGGATGCACCGATGCTGCTGTCACTCCTAACTCTTTTCGGGTCCCTGTGGTAATTTCCGACTAAAATATGTTCAATACTGAAAAGAGGTTTTTTTTTTTTTTCCATAACACTTAGCAAACAGCCAAGTTCTTGGATTTTATGCACAAACTGTCAAAAGATGCTTCACATGAATTGCTGCCACACACAGGATGAGAGGGGGTGAGATGGTAATGAAGCCAAATATATCTGAATAGGCCTCTTTTTTTGTGCAGCTCCTCTGTAAAGCTGAGTGTAAACACTTCTTTGCATTTGATGAGTTTCAAGCAAATAATTTGTTTACTGGCCTTGATGCTGGATTTGACTTGAGTGGAGTTTTTTTCTTTTTCTTTCTTTCAGTGGACGAGAAGTGGGGACACGAGGTCATGTTTAATACTGAACATAAAGTGAAGCATTAAGTGGTGGATGCAGTCATCAGAGTAGTGGCTGGATACACATGAAAAGAGGTTTCATTCACATTAGTCCACCTCAAATGACATTTCAATTAAATGTTTTTCATCCATGTAGACGATGGATGGAAATATTTTCTGGAGACATTCGGGACACAAAGCACACTGAAGAAAAAAATATATATGTTTAATATAAAAAAGATTAAAAAATCATCTGGAAACCAACAGTTGGAAAATAAATAAATACATTTCAGGATTTTGATACATTGTACAGACTTGTTCTAGACTTTTTCTTTATTTTGAAAAATATATGAAATCCCATTAAAATTACAAACTCTGAGTTTACATTAAAAAACGTTTATATAAAAAATAGATTTAATTTACATGTTTCATGAAAAACAAATGAAGAACCAATGTAACTGTAAATAACAATTAAAATGTTAATTTTTTAAAAATGAATTTAATTCTGTGACAACAAACTGTGACATGACTAGAAAAAAAATAATCCATTAGCTCCATTTAAAATAACAAAAATATTGAATAAATCTATTTGAAGAAACACCTCATGTTTTTACTAGTTTCCTTGTTTTTACACTTGTAAATATTGTTAGTTATAAGAAAAAAACGATTAAAATTCTTGTATCAATATTTACTCACATTTACTTCCTGGTGGGAAAGTTCTCACATGACTGTCCCGCCCAGAGCAATTTCAACCAATAGTATCCTTCCATCCACCTGTCAATCAACCTGCTGTTAGTGGCACAGGTCAGATCACATTGTCAGAGGAGTAGCAGCCGCAGTAGTAATCACATATTCACATAGTGCTAGTGTAGTACGTAGGTGATCTAGTAATTAGATCCTCTTGAAGTACCAGTCAGGTGGACTGTAAGTATCAGTAATAACACACATTAGTCACATGATCTGTGTTCAGGAGCTCTCATGAGGCTGTTTAGCTTTTCTGTACCTTAACATGCAGTTTTACCTGCTGGCCAGTAAACACAAGCCGTGTGTAATTCAACATATCTGCACATCAGTTAGCAGACGTCCTATCTGATCCTCCAGCTGCTGCAAGATAACAAACATTTACCTGATAGGCTAAGAGAGGATCAACCACCGCTAATGAAAACAGGCTTTTCATCACTCTTCAGTCTCGGAGTCAAAATACAGAGGCCAAAATTAATAAAGCATACACTTGGCCTGAAGTAAAGTTAGCATTTTTATTTATTTATTTTTAATGGGGAAAGTAATAAACACCTCACTTCAAAGATAAACACAGATATTTCTGGCTGCATCTTTTCCGTTCACTAAATAAGTGTTTTGTTTTTGATCTATCCTTCATGTTTCTGTTTTTAAAAGTAGGCGCAAATTGCACTTGAGGGAAGTGCTTTGCAAATTAGGGCCTGAGTGTAACGAATGGCTTAATCAGAGCTCACATGGAGAAGGCTGCAGACATCAGACGATTGCAGGGCTAATGCTGCGATCATGCTGAAGAAATTTACCCGCACATTTACCGGTATCAAAACCCAAATCATATTAACCAAAGTGTCACAACATGGGGAGCAAACAAAACTGGTTCAATTATATGTTAGTTAGCTTTTACTGAGTGCAGCAACTGCAGGAGGTGTTCAGACCTCAGGATCACTATTTACACACTTCATTGTATCTAAGTTTAATTTTCAATGGATAAAAGTAGCAGATTTTTCATCATTCTGCAATAATAATCCATAATTTAAAGGTTTTAATAGGTTTTAAATGTATAAAAATCTTGAATTACACAAACATATTACAACAGTCATGGAAGAGTTTAATGAAAAAATCATTTATAAAATTCCAGTAAATGTGACGTTAACATGATTAATGTGATGTTTTTGGATTCTTAAAAATACATTTATCTGCAGGTGTTGACTCAACTTATGACCATATTTGGATATGAAATGAGGAGTGAGGAGGCGGGTCTGACCTTTGAACCCGAGGATGCTGGTCAATGTGTATAAGACTGGAGTTCAGTGAATGAGCCTCCAAACCACCTGTAAGTGATTGGACACTTGACCTGTCAATCAAACTAACCACCCCCCCACATTGTTATCTTTTTGAAGCCTAATATCTCGTTCATGATGATTGTCAGATGGACCAGAGAAGAAGAGTTGACTTTAGATAATGACATCAGGATGATTTGTGGGAAAATGTATGTGATGATTGCAAATGACCATTTTGAAGTCATCTGGAGTCAGCATCTAGTGGCTGTTGGTGGTATTGCACTTATTTGGCACTTTTGAGACCTGGTGGCTACTTGCATCTTTTATATACAGTCTACAGCAGGGGTGCCCAATCCTGGTCCTCGAGGGCCACTATCCTGCATGTTTTAGATGTGTCCCTGTTCCAACACACCTGATTCAAATGATCAGGATCGTTATCAGGCTTCAGCACAGCTTGATGATTTGAATCAGGTGTGTTGGAAGACGGACACATCTAAAACATGCAGGATAGGGGCTCTCGAGGACCAGGGTTGGGCACCCCTGGTCTATAGCAAATACACTGCATGTAGCACAGGGAGAAATGTTTCCCAGGGATGCCAAAGTGCGATGTACTTGCTGGGATCCATGTGTTAATCAACAATTTGAAGTCAGATGTTCATCAGTGTTGTTTGAAAAATTATACTTTTTTTTTTTGCTTTATTTTTCCTTAATCTTGGTTCAAATGGCCATCACAATTTTTCAGCATGTCAAAAATGTAAAATATTGAAGTTACAATAAATAGCAATGTAGAAAAGTAAATGTTTGCATTTTATTTTGGATTAACTAAATGATGGATCAACCAATCATGAATCATTTCATCCCTAAAACATGAAAGGGATGCACAGGGTGAATATAAACAAGGATTTTTTCTGGTGATACTACAGATGGACCATGTTTTTTTAGAGTACTAAGAGCTAAATGATTGAGGTTTGTAAAAAGGATCTACCAATAGAGAACCCAATATTATGCATAATTAAATAGACAGAGATCTTTGTCTTCTCTCTGTAAACAGCTCAGATATTAGGCTGCAACATGCTTGGAAAGTAATGAGGATCCAGCCCAGCAACACTGATCGGCCTGCATGTAATTCGCTAAATGAACATCCTGCTGTTGTGTAGCCACTTGGCAGCGCTACAGAATATCAGACAGGCTTTTTGGGGACTTCTGAAGCAGATGAAACGTTTCTGCAGCGAAGTGTTTTTTGATGTGGTATCCTGTGAGAAGTGCGAACCAAGAAAGGTGTATGGAAAATGTAAAATACGCTGTCACCGTCTGTACTGGATAATGAAAAGACCTCTCAGCTCAAGATGAATCCTGCTTCAACAACAAAAAGTGTTTCTGAAGTCAGAGAGGAACCTTCACCTCTGCCGGTACAGTCATAAACATTCACATTTCACATTCTCTAAGATCTGCTCGGGCCTGTCATGCAGGTAGACAGTGTTTGGGAGATTTAGCTGTCTGTTTATATCAGTAGATATTTGTGAGAGGTAAGCTTGGAAGTACTTTCTGTCTCCTCCTACTGTCTGACGCCAGTGAGGAGGTGGCAGGTAATGTGATTATTTATCCCTAAGTATACTGGTGGGGGTAGAATTAATACCTACAAGACGCCTAAGCAGACTGAATAAGACCATTAGGATGAAGTATGCTGTCAGTCACTGAAAACACATCACCTGAAGACTCAGAAATATTTTACTGTCTCCAGAAAAAAAATAAACAAGATCTATGTAACTGATTACTACAGTGACAACTTTTTAATCAGTGAGGAATACACCTGAATGCAGTATACATCACAAATTACCCAGACATCTCAATTTTGTATTTTTTTTAAATAGGGTGATGTGTTTTCTTTGGCTAACAGTAAACTTTTAGAGTAAGATTTGACTGGTATGTTTTCCAGAATATTTTGCTGTACCAGCAACAAAACACCCAGGAGCTGGACTCCGATTGTGAGTCAGATGTCTTATAGACCAGTGGGCTGCGGTACCCAACCACTGGGCTGCGGACCGGTACTGGCATTTGTTACCGGGCCGGACAGAAAGAATAAATAATTTATATCATCTCCGTTGTATTGACTGTTAAAGACTGAAAGATGTTTTATTTTGAAAAACGACCAGATTTCCTCTGACTTAACCTTTGACTGTGCCTCTTGACATGTCAATACGCTTGTCCTGGTCACATGATACGAAGTATCAGATACATTACCCAAAAAATGAGCCTGCAAACAAGTGAAAATGAGTAAGAAAAACAAACGTCTATAAAGAGCTTCTTTGCAAAGGGGAAAATACCAACTTAACCCTTTTACCCCGAACATTTAGCTGCTGACAGGAAGTGACGTGTCAATCAAATCACCGTAATTCCTCAGCCATTTGCATTAGCGACGTGATTCCAGCTGATTCTGAAACGCTGCACGTCACAGCATGACTCCATTTCCCTGCATTACTGCCATAATGTATGTAATATATACAAAACGCTCCACTTGTCTGCTTTCAGAATCAGCTGGAGTCATGTTGCTGGTGCAAATGGCTGAGGAATTACAGTAAATCGGTTTATGCTAGTCACTCTGTATCGCCAGCGAGGAGGTGTTTGAAGTCCATATGCTTCTTAAAGGACATATCACAATTGTATAAGAAACACATACATAGGATGCGTCCATTGTATTGTTGTAATACTACTATTACTCATAATGGTATTGATGATACCAGAAGTGGAGTGAATTCATATAAATAAATCATCTTTATATCTGTAAAAGCCCTAACCATAACTACAAAGTGCTTCAAAACAATGATTATAAAATGATTCTTAATTACATAACAAATTTAAACTGGAATGTAGTTGATGCTGTGAAATGAATCACAGCAGTGACTCTAAATAACTTAAATCAGTGGATTAAGTAAATAATCCATGGCTGAACAGAAGTCATGATTTCAGGTTAAACTTGGAAAAGACAAACTTTCCTCATTACAATAAGCTAAAGAGAGAATTAAGATGGATTTAGTTTAACTGTCATGATGCACAACAGGAAGAAGAAAAAGAGGTGTTCCTTTATTTCAAAATTAAAGAAAGAAATCACAAAATAAGATTCAAAGTTATCAGGATTTATTTAATTTTATTGCAGCAGAGAACTAGTTTGATTTACTGACACAAAATATCAGTTTTTACCAACCAGCAAATGTTAGAGTGAGTTTCTAAGCACTAACGATAAGTAGTTATTATTCATGGCTGTGTGTTTTTTTTTTTTGCAGTGAAAAGAGGAACATTATGTAACCAGATGAGCATCTGGACATTTTTCTTTCTAATTGGAACGATTATTAATGCAGGGGGGGCCAAGAGGCCAGCTGAGTCCTGCGATTGCCCTTGTGTCGTTTCCTCTGGGAGCCGAACTGTCCCATAGAGCTGAGGGCCAAATCAATGCCTCTGATTTGGTCTGCAGCTGGGTCTTCTCCAGACATTACCTCCCCCTCTGCAGGAGCTGCCGGCTGTCTTATTGAAATAAATGACTGTTCATATTACCAGCTGTAAGGTGCACGAGAGAGAGAAGCCATGCATCTAAAATGTGGCACGTATATAATAGCATTAGCTGCCATGTGCCGTTTGAAGATGATGTATGATGTAAAAATAAACAGTTTGACCTGTTTTAATCAGCAAAACCTCCTTGTCATCCATTTATCACCTTGTGTTTGTCATTTATACTTTTTTATTTTTCACTACATGAGTTATTATCTAGTTTATCTTCTCCTGTTGATGAGTCATTTCACTTTAATCCTGTTTTTTTGGCCTCTAATTAGTCGTAAACTTTTAACTAAACAAGTTCTGTATTTTATTGTGTAATTTATAACAAAGCTTCTCTGCTCTTTGTAATGGATCTATAACTGTAATGACCGATAAAGAGTACAGATACAAGTGCCTAATAAAATACAGTGATCTGCATTTTACTATCGAGTGCATTGTATTGGAGACTGATCCACTGCTCCTGTGTTGTTTACAAAGCTATTCTCAGACTACTCCCACCTCATCTACACAGCTACATTCACCACTAAAAAAACACAGGAAAATACAGTTTTATTTCTTGGAAACTTTTCCCTGAAGATCTGATCTGAACTGAGGAAAAAGTGCATTTAAATGTACAGCAGCTTCCTCTTATAACCAGCTGCAAAGCAAACTGCTGTGTGGCTGCAGATACAAGGACTGGCTTTATTACCCCAGCCCTCCAATATGTGTAGCCTCCTTACCTACATGTACTTAGATATTTGTTTGCAGTGGCTCTAAGTAAGTCGTGTGTGTTTCTTTGTGCAACTTCTACCGATTGAACCGCTGCCCCTCTTTGCCAGTACACTTTTTAATCTCAACAGTTTTATTTTCCTGCAGGTTAAATGAAAATTAAATAAAAAGCATGAGCACAGCATCAGTTCTGGTCTTGTGTCGCTGCCCAGTATGATCAATGGCTAAAAACAGGCTGCAGCAGTCAATGCACCGACTAATATTTGCTGCAGCTAAAAGGTGTATTTTTCAAGTCCAGTGTTTTGAGTCATGAAGCCACTAGTTCAGTCTGATATACACCATATAACATAGATAGACTGTGTGTAAAAGATGGACATAGCCATCAGGTTTCAAAAGTGAAACCAATGCAAAAGTGCTGAAAAGTGCAGTACCAGCAATGGCCACTAGAGAAGGGCTCCAATTAAGTTAAATTCAAAAATCATTGTTTTCACTCATGAAATCGTTAATGCATTTTCTCCACGAGTCATCCTGATGTCATAAGTTGAAGCCAAGTCTTCTCCTCAGTGATGTGGTGTAACATCTGGAAATCATTTCATCATCAAGGAGATATTAGGCTTCAAA
This sequence comes from Pseudochromis fuscus, assembly GCA_900323345.1. Lineage (NCBI taxonomy): Eukaryota > Metazoa > Chordata > Actinopteri > Pseudochromidae > Pseudochromis > Pseudochromis fuscus. Next base: position 3,409 of record OOFC01050069.1, on the reverse strand, counting down.
GAGAGGAAGATTTAGGGGTGTGGTTAGTTTTATTGACAGGTCTGGTCTCCAGTCATTTACAGGTGTTTTGGAGGCTCATTGAGTCACATTCACATTGGGCAGTGACCTCAGGTTCAAGGGTCAGACCTGCCTCCTCAGTCCTCCCTTCATATCCAGATGCGTGATCCCTCCTTGATCGTGATGGTTTCGTTCCAGGAACGCTAAAGGTGAAAGTCTGTGAAGTAGAAACCATAGTTTTTGTTCTGTATTTTACTCCCTTATGAACCCTCCTACACTCTTATGAACATTTCCCACACAGCTCTATAGTATAAACCTTTTATATTGTCTTACATATGAGGTAATATTCATTGAAATGATGTATTAAAACACTGTTTATATACCAATATCACCTCCCATCTGGGCTGCTGCTTGGCTCAATCTGAGCCAATCAGCACTCAGGATACGTAACAGCGTGCTCTGATTGGATAGCTTCTCAGCCTTCCACCAAAAGCATCCCGTGTATGAAATCAACTGGGCGGACCAAATAAGAAAGTATGTACCAGCAGTTAATGAGTGAAGTTGAAATCCTGGCTTACAAATAAAACAGGTGTTGTCACGGTGACAACATCCATCTCTTATATACAGTCTATGATGACACACATGCAGCCATGGTGATTTTTAGATATTCAGACCTGTTGCTCAGCTAAAGATGTCTCATTTATCTCTTGTGCTGAGACAGACAGGCTGAGGTACGTCCTGTGTTTGGGCGCCTGGGAGGGTCTTAGTGAATGAAAAAGTATTTAATTAAATGATCCCACCATTGTATGGACAGCTAGTGCCAGGCAGCTGCTTGGGTAACCATGCGTGTATATGACCTCTAACCAGACAAACTGTAGCGAACACAAAGGCAGCATTAAACACACCCAGATGCTAATTCTCGTACTAATATCAGCAGAGAAATCTGAGCAAATAATAGAAAACATCGAGTCTGAAAGTGTGTTTCTTCTGTCAAAATTGAAGGTGTAATCCAGAATGACAATCTTTGTTGATATTGCCAAAAGCAATTTGTTGAACATATTTGCTTCCTAATAAATTTGGGAATGAAATACAAACAGGCAGAGTTGTGTTACAAATTACTGTTTGATTACCAGAATGCAATCTCTCTGGGCAGAGCAAACCACTGATATACAGCAAATCAAATATGTAGCTACAGCAAGCCTTTGGTTCAAGTAAACATTTTTATATTTATTTTAAACGCTGGATTAATGAGGGGAAAAAAAAGAAAATCGACTGTGTTTGCTGTGGAGCAAACGCCTTCATAATGTGACAAACCAGGAAAACAATGTTCTCTCAAGGTGGGATAATAATGTGTAATCCTGAGGCTTTTGTAAGTCAGTCGTTTCTGACCTTGATGCGAGGAGGAGGTTTTTATTTGATGATGGAAATGTCCTGTGTTCGAGCTGCTTTTTCAGATTCAGCCGTCTGAACGTCTTCTGCTGTGTTTTGATGTTTGTTTATTTTCTATTACCCCTTCGACCCTGTGTGTTTTTCAGACATTTTAAAGCGTGTGCGCCTTTTTATAAACACTCCATCTCTGTCAGGTCGACCTAAGACTTGATCATATTACCTAAAGTAGCCAGTTTATGTCTTCAATCTTCATCTCAGGTAACTGTCAAATAAAATGTGGTGGGAAAACTTCCTGAGAAGAAGGCTTCAAATGACTTTTTCCCATCCTCTACTTTTCCATCTCTCTTTTCATCCTCTCCTTATCCCCTTAGGGATTTCCGTCTGATAGCAATGTGGTTTTTATTCCCTCCAAATGTCAGCTGCATGTGTTTGTTTTCTGCCCGTGCTGTTGTGTTTTCTGATTTCTTTTAATTAAAATCCCCGTTTGTGGAGCCGCTCTCCTCACACCTCAGCTTGTTTTCAGCCTCTTGTTTAAAGGTTAGTCAGCGTGGGTGAACTAATGTCCCGCCTTCTCCTCGCCTCCACCTCAGACAAAAGCCTCCACGCGGTGTAATTCTTATCCTAGAAAATCAGCCGACATTTAGTGTAACTAACGAGCCCCTGTGGCATTATCCAAAACGTCTCACATTTTGGAGTCATGTGTCTGTCTCTCTCAGTCTGTCCCCGAGGGGCTCTGCGTCCTCACCTCCGACTCGGCGGTGTGTGCGGCAGCCGCTGAGGAGATGACAGGATTGTTCCAGGTCAGCCACGGAGCTCTGACCCCTGCTCCTCTATCACCTTCTTAGCCCAAAAAAAAAAAAGTGGCGCTCTCGCTTGGCTAAGCCAGCTTGACTTTACCTCAGAGCCTCAGCCTTTAGTCACGCTCTGATAAGTGATTGACTAAGATGGCGCGCTGTCACAACAAAGGTGGGCATTAAACTCACAGACTCCACATATCCTGGTTACCTGCTGATGCTTGGCGGCAAAATCAATTCGGCATTAAATCAGGGATTGTGGATGGAGAGTGTGAATTTGTCTGCGATGGTTAAAAAGAAAGTCTCTACGTGGGTCTAAGGTGCCCACCTCGAAGCGGCGTAAGCTATTTTAACTTTTATTCTCCTTTTTTGGCCGTCTGATTGACTTGTATGGACTTGTGATTTTTTGATAATAATGTTCGTCCTTCACTGAGCTCAAAAGCAACATTCTGTGTTGTTTCAATCGGTGTCATCCTGTTGGATTTTTGAAACCAGAAGTGACCATATTTGGATATGAAGGGAGGAGTGAGGAGGCGGGTCTGACCTTTGAACCTGATCACTGTCCAATGTGTATGAGACCCAAGTTCACTATTGAATGAGCCTCCACACTAGGGCTGCCGCTAACGAGTATTTTAGTAATCGAATAATCTATTGATTATTCCATCAATTAATCTAATAATTGGATAACTAATGCTTGTTAAGGTGCAGTAATAAATAGCACTGTCAAACAATAAAAAGTTGCACGAGTGTGGTTTGTTGCAGCTGGACGACGGGTTAGCTTAAGTGCTAGCAGAATCCCCGACTAATGTATGCTTCCTGTTAATGTGGTATTTTAAACAGGAAGTGAAGACTACTTCCTCCAGAGTGTGCGTAATACTTTGTGTCGGTTGACTGTCCATCTTGGTTTTTGTGTACTCACATTTCCCATGGAGAGCGCCAACGTGCTATTTAGCCTTCTGAAAAAAACATAAAAAATCAAAAAGCCGTGCTGTTTTGCATCTTCCCTCTTTATTGGTTAGTTCTGCCGCCTGTCGCTGTCGTGCTTCCTCTCCTTCTTCTTCCTGTTTGTTTCTGTGAATAACGTCAATAGTGGGAGAGATACTGCCCCCACCAGTTCCTGTAGGAAACTGCAAGTACAGATGACTTTTTCCTGGCTGGTATTTGATTTTACCAATGACAAAAACAATAATACGATTCATCGACTCTTGAATTTCCGCGTCGATGAGTTT
>OOFC01050067.1:48833-68549 GCA_900323345.1 Pseudochromis fuscus | reverse complement strand
CTGCTGAGATCGGTGCATATAATATTCAAAAATACTGAGCACAGTTCAATTATTTAGAAAGAAATGTCTGGGTTAAGGGATGTAAGTCTTGTCTGTCTCTCAGGGAGCAGCTACAAAGGTAGCATAATAATCTGGCTGTCTGCACATTTTGTTATTGCACAGTACAGAATATATGGCTCACTGATGTCCTGACCCTAGGTTTTTAATTATTTATATTATTTCAAGAAGTCATGAGGTCACAGGCTTGTAAATAAACTTATCATGTCTGCTTTGTTTTTCCTGCTAATACTTAAAATTTGTGGACACCCACTGACTCAAAGCAGACAGTGGAGTACACTCAGAGGCACATAAACATATGCACACACAGACTGCTGTGAATATGTGTGGACATTTGTGCTTGAACGCATTTAAAAAAGGCATACAAACAAATATGTATTGATTCACACACTCAGACAGTCACACACACACAGACGGTCACACACACACATACACTGATCTTTGTGCAGTCTGTGAGGCTTATTTACGACACAGCGCTCTCTGCTTGCCAGTCCCAGTGAAACTGGGGCAACGGGATAATCCCTGGTCAGATGTCAGTCATATTTAGGAATGGATGCCAACACGCTGTGTTCTGCTGACAGCAAATTGTGCTCCACGAGTGCAGAGATTACCAAGAGAGGATGTAAAACACCAGCCAGGATCCATTTCATGACCAGACACTGCTGGTTACAAATGTGTTAATTTTATGACTCGTGTGATTTAGTTTTTCTTTTATGGGCTGGAGCTGCCAACATGGGCAGGACCCTGTTTAATTGTAGGAATGACACCACAGCACTTTGTTCCAGTGATTGGTCGACAGCTCTCTGATCCCAGAAATTATGAATTTACAAGTGATCCAAGCAATGTCTGTCCAATTAGATTTTAGCTTATTTAGCTAAAATATACTCAATGCAACAGAAGTAACCCTTAGCAAAATGTCAAAACTTGGGTTCAAGTAAGTCTTCACAAGAGTTTGTGTGTATGTGATATGAATAGAAACCTCAGCAGTAACAGTCTGCATATTAATCAACTCATTTTCAGAGAGCTGTTTATTTTCTATTAAAATATATTTACGGGGAGGCTGAGTTTACGGTTTGAATACAGATGAAAACGATCAGAACTATAATGACTAGCAGACACAATTCCCAAAGAACAGGCAACTTCATTTGTGAATAAATATTAAAACATTAAAAGCGGATAACAGTATTTTAGTATTTTTTTTAACAATGCAATTTGACAGATAACCTCTGAGAAGCTGAAACCAGCAATTGCCATTTTTCTCATTGGTTTTATTCTGGCCAATATTAAAAGAGTTGGGGTTCAATCAAACTGTTTCCATGTTGCTGTCAGATAAAACTTGGATTTCGAACAAAGCAGATTTCATCAGATACTATCAAATTGTGACTCTAGCTGTAGATCTTAGCTTGGTCAAATGAATAGAGTTAAATCTGAGATAATATTGACAGTTTTACCCATCTGTCCTCTTCCCTCTTTTCTTTTCTCTTTCTAATTATCATGAAATTGAGCCTGTATACACATCAGTCTCATCCCCTGGAAATAAAGGAGGACAGAGACATAGTAAGGTGTGTCATCTCTTCATTACCATGCTGCTCAACTACATATTTGTCTGTTTTCACTTTCTACTCATTAAAATAATATGGATTTCACCTTCATCATTTCTTCCACAACTGAAAAAAACAGGGATGAAAGCAGTGGAAATAAGATGCCAGGAGGAATTGGGGGAACAGAATATATGGAGCACAAGGGAACAGGGAGGGTGAGTCAGAGAAACAGGAAGGTTATGTCAGAGCAGAGAGATAATTACACAGAGAGGAGGAGATTTGGTTTTAGCCAAAGAAAAGGTACAAAGAAGATATTGCATCACTTGTTGACGAGGACCAGAGTGTTGAACTGGACATCTGTCTTAATGGACACTGAATGCACTGGGGTGTATTCATTAGCTGTATCCTCTGATGGAACTTTATAATGAGGTCAAAGCCTTACAATACTCCCAGTATCACAAGGAAAAATCCAACACTTTGTATTTTTAAGATAGATATTATTAAATATTCCTTTCAGCAGATGGAATAGGCTGAAAGCAAGATGTAACATAACTTGTTTTGTTGCACCCAAGCAGTCAAAAGTGGTAAAGTCATAATAACCACCTACTTTAGAAAATATCTCTCAGTTTGAAAATACAGCTGAGATCTGACACAGTGACTGCAAAGGACAAGAATGGGTTATAGTACAGAAATTTATTTTAAAAAATCTAAAGGTGATAGAATGATGGTTCAAGTGTTCACATCTTACAGCCTAAACCACCCCGCCCTTACAGTCCTGTCTCAGTCCATTGCCACCAGTGATGTGCGGTGAGGTTCATGGCTGGTGAGGCACTGACTTCATCACAATCAGATTTACAAACATATGAACCCTACAGAGCAGCTTTTTCACCATTTGATTGGCAGCAGTTAACGGGTTATGTTTAAAATCGCATATCAGCTTCTTTATACACACAACCTGTAGCACACAAAAAGGACATTTAATAAAAAAGAAAAAATATTATGGTCTTACCTTAACCTAACATGAATAGATGGCTGCACTTGACTTGCTAACTCGTAGCTTGCTGTTACTTATTCTACAGAGTCGCAGGAAAGCTCCCTGGGATCACTACTGCCCCCTATGGTGAGGCAGGAGTACTGCGTGCCTCACCTACTGCATCTGCGTAGAAATACGTTAGTTGTTGACTAAAAACACTGTACGTTATATATATTAACTAAACTATAAAAATTTAGTTAATATAGCAAAAGTGTTTGAACATTTTAATAGCGACAAACAGACAGGTAGCAATACGGTCTCGCTGCATAGCATGCCAGCGCAGTCAGCCGAGTCATAGCGCAATCTATGGTGAGGCTCAGCTGGCTGCTGCCTCACCTCCCGTTTCTTCTCACAATTTAAACGGTAAACCTGAAAATTCAGCGATTTTGAATAAAAATGATCTAAAACTGTAGAAGTTAAATGGAAAATAACTTTATAGTGCAATCACTGGATAAATATACGTATTTTATTTATTATTTTATCTCCATGATGCCTCCCCTGACTGCACGTCACTGGTGTATACATGTATAAATTGTATATATAATTTGTAACTCAATTTGCTTTCATAGAGGTTCAGAACATAGTTTCAGTTCCAACCTGAAAGCAGGAGAAATACTCAACATATTTTCATTGTGTGACAAAATCAAAGACAGCATGTCATTAAAGCCCAGCCGGCTTTGGTGAAATGAAACGTGACAGAAAATCTGAACATCTCATGTACGCAGGATAACTGTGTTCACATTTATGTGTAACAATGTAGAGGATATTTATGACACATATCACTTCATTTATTCACCACCTTCTACACAATGACAGATGTAAGGTAGTAAAAACCACATGGTACACCAGACTTTCATAGTGTTTATTACTGCGTTAAAATTAAAAATCACACATTTAAATTAGCAGCATGAAATAGCATATGACAACTATTACTGCTGTTGAGTGCTTCTTAACCTATCAAATAATTTGTGACATTTAATCACATCTGCCTTTAGGAAGTTTTTTTTCCTTTGCTTCATTTGTTAAATAAGCCTAAATTAAGTGAATTTAGCTGGAAAGGTCTGCACAGTGTCCCTTCAACTATTTATTAAAGAGGTTTTTATCATCACTTTATATTCATCATTGTGGGGAAATATTATTCCATACCCTAGATACAATACAGGAAATTACTGACATTTTTATTCATATTGTAAATCTTGCTTGATAATTTAAATGGAATAAAACATGTGATGATACAGTGAAGTCTACTTCACTTCTGTTATGCAATGAGACTTGTGAATCAATCAAAAGGCCACATGTGAGATTTCACAAGAGATATGCATCATTTCATACGAGCTATACATGCTGCATTACATCACGATCTCACCCCGATGGTGAAGGCAACACATACAGTGGATCCAGATTTTCATTTGCACACCAAGCACACACAGAGCACAGAGCTGCTACTGTCTCTGTCTGCTACACACACACACACACACACACACACGAATAACTGTTGTCTGTCTCACAGGCCTCAGGCTGACGTGACGGGCTGGATGGATGCATCCGAGGGAAAACTTAAATGAATGCGATCCTCAGCTGAAGAGGCTGTGAGCAGTTGCATCACTGCTGCACTTGCTAGATGTTAATAAGGTTCATTGTTCGGTTTCTATTTTAGAATAAAACATAATTAGACAGAAGGATATTAAAGATAAAATATCTGTACTCCCCAGTCCACACACACACACACACACACACACACACCTACTTTAAAAACACATAAAGCTGGAAGCAGGGGTGCTAGAAAATACTGTAAAATATGTATTTTTCCACGATTAATATTGGGGTTTTTTTTCTCATGTTTAATGAATCACACTGACTTTGAAAACACATTTAATTAACAGTTTTGTTGTGTAAATTTCCATAATTATACACAATCTTTAAGTTCATTCATTCATCTTCTAAACCCACTTATCCAAATTGGGTCGCAGGGGTCTGCTGGAGAGAGAGGTCTCCAGTCTATAGCAGGGATAACACATAAAGACACAAGACCTCAGTCAATTCAACTAACAACATGCATGAATCCATAATTGTAATCACCACTACATGTATAACATTTTAGAAACTGTTAAATTAAAAAAAAAGTGTAATTATTATGTATTTCTGAATGTACTTTTTATTTTATGTAGTAAAAATTCTCTATTTTCTTTAAAAAATACTTCATGGTTAATTATTTTTACTCAATATTTTAAGAAAAATCTGTAAAATAAACCAAAGAAAATCCACAAAATAACAGATTTATTGGAGTCGCTCAGTCTGATGCAGAAGTGCACCGTGTTTACTTCTTGGTGAAATGCTCGGTCTTTCCATGTTACGTGAAATGTCAGAATCGAGGACAGACAATCTCGCAGAGGTCGAGACATTTTTAGAAACTAATACTTCCTATCACTCCTTCTGACACAAGAGCAAACCTCTTCTCACTCCCCTGAAAATGTCAAGAAACTAGAGGATGCTCGCCCTGATGCATAAACCCACCACTGAGGACACCCAGAAAGGTAAAGTATATCTTAACCGAGGTGTTTACACTTTCCTGTTAAAAGGGCCCGTGCAATGAATTGTGGAGGAGTTTCCTAATATGTGCGTTATTTGTAGATAATCCTTTATTTATAGGTGTGTGTGTGTTTCAGCATGTGCTCACCTTGTGGCATTTACTGACAGCAAACATGAATATAAGAGCTCGGGTACTCTGGGTACATCCTGATTCACACACACTGAGGACACCGGTGTCTGCTTGACATCCTGAGGCTGACAGCTGGATGGGTGCATCCAAGGAGAAACTGCACAGCCAACAATGCTGCGCTGACATGTCCGACACCGAGGGAGGGACGCTGGAGAAATCACTGTTCATACATTTACTCACTGTATTTATTCTATTGACATTTTCTATTCTTGGACTCGTTTCATTATTTCCATCCGACCGTGAGTTATTAAGTTAAACAAAAAGCATTATATGAAGACAAAAGTTTGGAAACTGAGGTACACCTCCCCAAGTGAAACTCAATTATTGTCATGGGGTTTTGTCTGTGAAGGACTTTGTGCAATTACTGTTGAGAAAAGTGCAGGAAGAGGACCCAAAATACATGATGAGAAGGTGCCTTCAGACTAAAGGTGAGTTTTTATTTGCTAAAAGCTCAAAAAAAAAAAAAATGCAGGCAGAGAAACAAAATACAGTAAACAACCCAAAAGGCAAAATTTACATGTAAAGGAGGCAGAGAAAAAAACAGAGGACTGGTAAAACGGGGGGATGCAGGGGCACCAGTGATGATGAGATGAAGTGACAAAGACTGACAAGGCAGAAGCCGAGAGTATTTGAGGAGAGGGGGAGATGATGATCACAGGACAAGACACAGGTGAGCAAAGGGAAGAAATAAGTGAGATAGATTGGTGGGGTCAGCAGAGGTGGATTAGATGGGTTGTCTTTCCCTCAAAATGTAACACATGTAAAATAGTGCATGTTTCAGCTACATCATCAATTGTTTTCTTTTATTCTCATCTCCTAAAATTCATTCAGGAAAACTTGAATGAATGTAACGTAGCAGGAGCACAGGCTTTGGACCTGGACTGTTGTTGTAAAGAGAGAGAACCGAAAAGTGAAAAAAGTTCCCGGTCAATCTTCATTTCTCCCCTCATCTCCAATCCCAAGATTTGGTTGATGACCCAAAAATTGAGCTGACTGATGTAAGTGGTTGAGATCAGGTTTCACTGCAGGAGAGTAACTTTCAGTCTGAGAGATGTGGTGAAATTTGAATCAATCTTCCACTCCCTGGCATTGGAAGAAGTGTGTTGAAGTAAATCAGGGACATGTGATCTTGCAGCACTCGGTGACCCCTGGTGAAGCTGTCTGACTTTTCTGGTTGGCGAATGTGTGAAAGAAACTGAATTGAAATGCTACATAGCCAACATCATCACAATTTAAACTAATATCCATAAAAGTAGAATACGATGTTTGATACAGGCTGTAGCTAAGGCCTGTGTGGTTACAACATTGATCTGAAAGTATTACTGGAGAAGTTGTGTTGGTAAATTCAGTTTAATGAAATCCAGAGGTACAGCTTTTGTGTGATGTTTTGTTACCTCTGCCAATTTTCACTTATGTTTGTCTCTCCGTTTGCAACATTATGGAAAAACTACAGAACAGATCTTTATGGAGGTTTTTTGAAAAATAGGGACAAACGATTAGATTTCAGGTAAGATCAGAGGATGGGATTGTGTTTGACAAAAATCCAAATAATCCTGATTACCTGTAACGAGCAAAAAAATGGTGATCCAACCGGAAGGGGGCAGCAAAACACCACTGCTACATGTATGAGCTGGTGAGGAGGAAGAACAAGGAATCAATCATTAAAAATTAAAAACAATGAAATGTTTCAGCTCTTTGGGTAAAACTCTTTGGCACATCTTATAAAATTTTGTTACACATCTGCACACACATGCAGGATGATAATGCCAACCTGACAATTTGAGACAGTTTGGTGGAGACCAGATATGGATTATACCTTGACGGAGGTTTGTGCTTTCTAGTTATAATATTTCTCAAGAAACATCTTTTACAAATAATCAGATTTTTTCCTCACGCTTCATTTTGGACCAAGATTCATCCACATGTTAAAGTGGCCTCTGGTAATAAACTGAACCAGAATATGTAAATGAGAGGCAAACTGTAAAATACTCTGTTATGGTAAAAAAAAGTGGCTTCAAGTTCTTGTCCATTTTTATGTCCGACTCCATCCTACTTTGCCAACCTAGAGCTGCAGCGCTGCACTCACTGTGTCTTCCAGGAATTTACTCTTAATCACCTAAAAAATGAGTGAAAGATTATGGCACATTTCCAGACAATACATTAGGGTCTGATTATTTTGTCAAGTCTGAGTCTGTGCGCCGAGGAGCACAGGAGAGCTTTTTAAAATCCCCCTAATCTGTTTACCCCTCTTCTGAGAAGGAAATGCGGTATAAGAAGAATTCCCTCTCACATCATCCCTGTGTTTAAAGACGGCCACCGGCTCTTTTTAGAAACGGTAATTACGCTGCTGATAAACCTAATCTTCCTTGAACAACCAAACTGAATGTGGGAATGAAATATCTGAAGACTTGGGTTTGGAGGGGAGATGGATTTTGGTGTATGGTTAGAAATGAAAAATGTCTTTGAGATTTTTGGCAATGACATATTTAATTGTGATGTGGTATTTTCATGTCATGTTTTCAGGGTTTAATAATCATTTTCTGCTTTCTGTTAATCTGCCCCTATTTACAATTTTAGACCTTCACACATTCACACATGGACAGAGGAATCCACCATCTGAATTTGACTAATATTTCTATGAGCAAAAAATAGAAATAGAAAATTGTTGTGTCATTAGTTATGTTCATTATGTTAGTGAGGAAATCATATATTTATCCAACACCTGAAAGAAAATAATTAAAATGCCCTGCTAGAGCCTGATATGTAATAACGACCCAAAATGTAACAACGTCCTGAATTGTTATAAAAAAAAAGAATAAAACCTGAAATGTAATAACTGATCGATAATGTAACAAAAGTGCTGAGCCTGGAATGTAATAAAAATAACGTAATAAAACCCGAAATGTAAGAAGCTGTTATATTTTGGGAATAGTTACAGTTACTTTTTGGGCTCAGCATCTTGTTACATTATTGACCAGTTATTACATTTTGGGTTTTATTAGATTTAGGTCATTGTTACATATCAGGCTCTAACATGTAGAGCAGTGGTCTCCAACCTTTTTTGCACCACAGACCGGTTTAATGTAGACATTATTTTCATGGACCAGCCTTCAAGGTGTGGCAGATAAATACAACAAATATAATATAACACGACCGGCATAAAAAGTTGTCCTCTTACCCTTTGCAAAGAAGCTCTCCAAAGACGTTTGTATTTTATTCTTTCTCGCTAGCTTGCGGGCTTTTTTTTTGGCTACCGTATCTGACATTATGCGTGATAGGTTATGCTTTTATCACGTGACAGAGACAAACGTATTGACGTGTCAAGAGGCAACGGCAAAAGTTAAGTTGAAGAGAATCCGGTCGTTCCTTTCAAAATAAAATGTCTTTCAGACTCTAATAATCATTGCAACGGAAGTTATTTTTTTTATTTATTCTTTGTGTGCGGCCCGGTAACAACTGGTGGTTGGGGGACCACTGGTTTAAAGGATATTTTATTAGCAGGTATGAGTTGTAAAATTCAAAATGTAGATGGTTAGAAGCTGGTTGGAAAGACATCTGACTCTTCTTCAAGACAATAAAATTCACTTCACTAATCCCCATACATGTGCCTAATATTTGGATTTCCTCTTCCTTCATTATTTTGTTTGAGCCTCTCCTGTTGTGCGTTTCATCCTCGCCATCATATCAGCTCGACGTGCCTCCTTCCATACATCAAAACACCTCCAACAATCCTCTTCAATAATGCCTTGTGAATTATCATATGAAAGCCATTTTCTGAGAGATGAGTTGTATCAGAGAAAGTGCTCTGAAAACCATATACACAGATGAGTACAAACACACACTGCAGGAGTACATATACAGAGAAACAGAGAGAATGAAGTCTTTGGAGGAAGACATAAATGGCTGACAGAGAGGTGTTTTGAGAGCAGTTCAATTAGAGGGAAGTAGTAGAGGTGCAGGTAACATGAATGCTGGAAGAGATGGGAGAAAGATAAATGCATTGTGAAGAGCCCTTCAGCAACTCCACTAGGCTACAGGAGCTCTTCTCTGGTGTTTGTAAGTGTCTGACTCATCTGCGACAGCGCCAGGAAACCTCTGAGAGTAGCCTACTTAAACCGATAAGATCCCTGCACTGCACTCCTCACACTCTCTGCACGGAGAAAATCACGTCTGTAAGAACCCTGATTCCACCGCCAGGCTCAACATTTCAGTTAAATTGTGAATCATTTTCCTTCTGGACAGAAATTACATACTATTTGGTGGACCCACCTTCTTTCAGCTGAACAGACCCCACATTTTATCAGTCATCTGGACTTACTGTCCACCTTGAGCAGCTTGAATTATTGTACATTAAGTGCAGCTGACCGGCAGAGCTCTGTTTGTTTGTTTTGTGCGGCTGACGTCACCACGACAGCCACAGCTGAGCTCACAGCCGATCCCTCTCCCACGCTGACAAAAAACAGCAAAAGATTCAAATTAAAAAGGAAAAAAAAGGAACAACTGTTTTTCTAAGGCTCACGTTTTTAAATGATTTTTACTTGGATGCTTGGAGAGCATGTGGATATACAGCTAATTAATTTCAGTTCAGAAAAGATTCCTTCAACAGGAAGTGAGAAGAATGATAATTACAAATACATATGAGACTTTAATTGGGCCCTAGAGTCCCCCTAAAGTAAATAAGATAAAATGATGCAAACAGTATTTATAAAATATTTGTTTTTACTGAAAATGTACCATAATCATTTCTTTATTCAATGCCAGCACATACTATTGTATATGTATATATGTATATATCTGCCTGTACTAAAACACAATATGAATATTTGCATCTACTGTGTTTATCTGATTGCACTAAACTTGCCTTGCCATCCTCACACAATACATCTGAGCTGTCACACAAAATCTCATTTCCTCTGCAATCTCTGCAGCATATATTGCTTTTGTGTATGAGTACCTAATCATGTAAAGTTTATAATTTTTTTTCTTTTATTTATCTTTTTCCTCTTGCTATCTAAATAACATTAGGCTGCTATTCCTCAGATATCTAATCGTGTCTTCCATTTTATTGCCGTCTCATTTCTTAACTTTGCTGTACCGTATCAAATTTCTTGTGCACACATATCTAATGAAAGTTTGACATCATGAAATATTACATTTAACTCAAAAAACATTGCAGTCATGAAAAGAACAAAGGGAACAATAATATAACCACTGGATTAAAGTCAATGCTTTGGGAGAAATTAACAGTTGTATTTAAAAATGCATGAGACAGGACGGATCACGTTTCAGAGTACTTAGGAAACCAGACCTAAAGTAGATTAGTGAAACACCTGAGGCTGCAGAAGTTAAAACCAGAGCTGTACAGACAGTTTTGTGAAGCCTGCCACAGGAAACATGGAAAATGCTTGAGTCAAACTGCACTCTTACTTTAGGTATTTCAACACACTGCTGCTCACTCTGATTTTATATCCTGCCACATCCCCATCCTGAAAGTTATAATATTTATCTTTGTCACAATCTACTGTTCTTCAGAAATTTAATTTAAGGTATAATCCAATAGTGTTTTAGGACAACCTTCAACTTGATCTTCAAGATTTCAGTCTGCTGTATCAGAGCCAAAGACAGATGCAGGCTTCAGTGTCAGCTGGGATTTTAAGATACAGGTAGATGCTGTATTCGCTTCATTTAAACCTGAAGTGTGAAGTTTTTTTTATATATATGTAAATAAACATCTGTTACACTGAAGCCACATGAGTCCACACATTGTTAATTAGGCCTCTCAGCACCAGGTAAATGTTTTCAGTCTCATGCTCTTGCGGCGATGTGTTTTACGAACAGTGATTGGTTTTCCTGAGCCAAACATTTGCCACAGCGAATGCAATGAAAGTGTTTGTGTAATTACTCTTCTTGTCAGAAAACAGAAGCAAAAGGTCTGCTCTGCAGGTTTAAATAACACATATTACATGCTGAGTTATAATTTCAAACATTGCTTTCTTCCCCTCAAACTACCAGAAAATTTAGGTTTAAGGCAGAACCACATTTCTATTTAACTTCACTCTGCTACCAAGAAAACCTATTGTTAAAACAATTCAAACAATGTCTTCTGTGTATTCAAATTTTTGTAAATTGAGACTGGCGAGCACAGCCTCCTTCTTTTCTAATACATTTTAAAAAGATCCTTTGCCTTCACATACCTGCTCACTCACACTGTCAAAGCAAAGCCTCCACTCTAGATGTTGCTATGAGACTGAGCTTAGTTTCGAAGACCTGAGGTCATTTGAACTGGATTACCGTCATGCCAATCATCCTTGAGCCCCACAAGGAAACATGTTTACACTGAACATGTTCATAGTGAGCATATGTCAAACTGTGAGGCAAACAGAAGGACAAATGGACAAGGCGACTGACAGGCGCTTGATATATTTGACATAAAGTAATTTATATTCTCTGTGTGCAACAAGCGCAGAATGCAGAGGCGGCTGGATGATCGAGAAACATAAAAGCTGTCACATGAAGACCACCCAACTCAACACTGAGGAGATGGAGATCAGCAGTCTGCTTTCATGGCTGTAATGCAGTCCAGAGTCGTGCTAATGGCAGATAAACTTCATCAAGTTCTTCATAACTCAGTGTCTGAGAATGTTCTGGAAATCTAGAAAGAAGGAAGTGGTAGTTTCACATTAAAAGCAGTTTAATGTGTTGACTCTTCTTCTTCTTTCATAACTTTGACACAACTTAGTGACTTTTGTTGAAACATGCAGGATGATAATGTCCACAATCCAAGACAGTTTGGTTGAGACAGACTGTAGATACAAAGGATGAAATTAATATGACGTTGTCCGTTAGTTTGTGGACTTTTGAAACAATAATTAGATATTAGGTTTCAAAAAGAGGAAGACAGGACGTGGTTGATCAGGACTGTCCAATGAGACTAAACTTGAGTGTCAAACACGTTGGACAGTGTCCTCAGGTTCAAGGGACAGATCCGTATCCTCCCTCCTTCCTTCATATCCAAATATGGTCATTTCTGGATCCAAGCAACCACCATGGGAGTGCGAGTCCACAAACCAACAGGTGACGTCTTGTTATCTTTCTTCTGTTTCTAATTATTTCATTACACAAACTAGTTGTTTTGTAAAATCCAGTTTATTTAATATGATTTTTGCAAATATATTTAACCGGTGCACTAACACTGCTCAGCTGCTTCCAGATATGCTAGAAGTTGCACAATACTGTTCATGGTCTGTAGTTTGATGACTTACCTCAAGTCTCGTGACGACATTCAAAGTCATTAACTGAAGAAATCAGTGGTTCTATTTCAATAGATGAAATCTGCATAATTATCTAAAGCTGCCGTTGTAAATGGCATAATTAGGGTGAGGTGATGAAAACCTTCTGGCCTCCAGTCTGGGTTTGATAATAAGATGTCTTGCTCTCTCTCTCAGACACAGAGGTGAAAACGTCTGATAAGAGGAAATCATAATTATTGGCTCTGGCCAGCACATCTTCTCTGGCACTTAGCAGTTTCCATGATTTTAGTCTTTTTTATCAGAGTTTTCTGCAAAATCCTTGATCTGATGAAACCCACAGTAAAGGGATATCATATTTCAGGTCTCCAACCAACAGCTGTAAAACATCAACATGTGTCATTAGGTAACACCATTCAACACAATGATCAAACTTTGATTTCATGTTGCTTATTGAAAACAATAATTTAATGGTGTGATAATATTGTCCTTTCCAGAGTGAGAAGTCTGGAGGAAGAAAACTGAACTGTTGTAGTGATTGAGAGCAAAATACCCTCAAATGCATTCACTTAACGGACATACATTTTTCATTCAGCGTCTTAAGAAACCTCTTGAACAAATCACTCTGAATTAATCACCGCAGTGTGAGTCATCCTGGTGTCAGTGCTGGTAGTAACATCAGCAGTGAGGGGCTCTCCGAAGTCTCTCATCGCACACAGCCCACAGCTGCATGCAAACAAACGCACACAGACCCACTCCAGACACAAACCTCCGCACTTATTCTCGGTTGGCTGAACAGAAGTTAGCAGCAAAGGTTCTGTTATTCACACAAATCATTTTTTATAATCTTTTACTTTCCGCAGAGGAGCTGAAATACTCAAAAATAGTGGGATGATGTAGATATAACAAATGTACTCTATTATCTGAGTCTTTTGCTTGTTTCAGTGTTTTCAGAGCTCAGAAAGCTTTTGTGTGTGTGTGTGTGTGTGTATGTGTGTGTGTGTGTTTTCGTTTGCTTGTGGGTTATCTATTGTGCCTGCCTACAGTAAGTGCATATTATGCACCAGGCTATTTGTAGCTAATTATAATTCCTGAACCGTGCACTGCCCCTGACTCTGCTTCAACCTGCCCGAATTATGTACCTGCTTTCACAGCAACTGTGCCTCCAAACCACAAACTCCTGTGCAAGGAAGCACACCACAAACATCCCCTCTTCATGGTTATACTGGTTATACCAGTTTATGAGGTCGATTTGTGTAAAACAAATGCAGTGTAATGCAACAGGACAGATGTGCAAATGCAGCTTTTTCCTGCTATAACTATTTGGCTTGGGTATTGCCTTTCCTCTAAGCAACATATTACAACCATGTACAGAAACTAAGGCAGTTGAGCCAAGTTTTAGTTTAGACCCAAGTCTCGTTTCTGTTTTTGAAGCCAGGAGAAGGCTGCTTGCTCTTTTCTGTTCTTGAATGAGGTTTTTTTGTGGTTTGATTGTTACTGTTTGTGCTCGAAACCTCTTAACAATTAAGAATAGTTCATGTATTAACTGCTGTCTGTGGGGGGTTATTTTTTAAGCTTACAAAATATATTAAGTATTTTAAAATTCACTATAATTTTGTTTTCTCTAAATCTCTAAATTGTTACTAGCATGGCATTAAGACAGTGTTGATTTATACGCTACAACGCTGGTACAACAACTTATAAATACAGCATTAAAGTTTACAGTCGAAACAGTATTACATTAAATTGTGTTTTATTTACAGTTTTAGCAATCGCACTGTAACCAAAAATACAGTTCACAGTAATTATTGTTTATTTACGTGATTGTTACAATAAGTAGCTTTTACAGTAAGTTGCTATAAATTGCAGCCAGTTATTCACATTGGATTTTATGGTGAGTGTATTGCAGTGTATTTCTTGGCCGGGTCTGTCTTCCTTTAGAGTTTCCAACCTTGAAGGATCTTATTAAATAAAAATTGAATAGATACTTTCTTAACGGTCCATTTTGCTGAAGCTGTTTTACAGAGGTGTTAATTCAGCTCTCTTCCCATTTCAAAGGGTTGCAGTTCAAGGTGCTATTATATTACATTATACAGTGAGGTGCTTGTAATACTTTGAATTTTTTTTTCACGGAGGACAGACAAATCTGTAAAACATCTGTAATAAAACCGAGCATTTATAATCTTATGAAGGTTGGATTTACTGCAGAGCTGCTGCACTAGCCTACATTAGTATTAGCTATGTGTAACTAATAAAGTGCCGACTGGGTTTCCATGGTAAATGTAGATGCTCTAACAATACTGCATTGTGACATTCAGTGTTGACTTGACCTGGATTTGCCCTCTGCAGCAATAACGTCCCATTAAACTTATGACTTCTCTGCATCCGGCTGAAACGTGAATGTGCAGCGCATCAGGGCACGTTTAGCTCATTTGATCTCTTTCTAATTAAGAAAAATCCAAAAGGCCTTCCGCATTGTGAATCCATTAAATTATTTTTCATAGCAGTGTATCCTCCGGGAAAGTGAGATGGAGACAGGGAAGGGTGCATGTGTCGGTGCGTATAACTGAATCTTCACAACAGCTACAAAAGGTTCTTTTAAAAGGCAACTATTTTACTTTTTGGCCATTCAACTGTAAAAAAAATAAAAATACATGTAAGTAACCTCTGAAGCAAATATGTGAAGGGACATATTGATGGTTGAATGAATCATAGACTTTATAAAGAACAGCTAACATGATGTGTCACCTGTTGTGGAGTCGCACCTTCAAGCAGGAGGTCAGCCAGAAGTGACCATATTTGGATATGAAGGGAGGAGTGAGGAGACACGAGGACACTGCCCAATGTGGCTGATGTGTTGATTTCAGGGCTGAGACAAGGCCTGTCAATCAAACTAACCACGCCCCTAAATCTTCTTCTATTTGAAGCCTAGTTTGAAATATTTGACCACAAGATCACTGATAAGAAGAATTAGCATACAGTTGTGCTCATATGTTTACATACCCTGGCAGGATTTGCTATTTTTTTGGCCGTTTTTCAGAGAATGTCAATGATGAGAGAAAAAACTTTTTTCACTCATGGTTAGTGGTTTGATGAAGCCATTTATTGTCAAACAACCACATAGTCTTTTTGAATTACAATGACAACAGAAACTACCCAAATGACCCTGATCAAAATGGCCAAAAAAAAAAATCGCAATTTCTGCCAGGGTATGTAAACTTATGAGCACAACTGTATATACTGACATGATTAGTATTAGTATTATATGATTGAAAATGATGATTTGAATTGAAGCCAGAGCTGGATGTTTTTTGGAGTCAGCACCTAGTGGCCAATGGGAGTATTGCACCTTTTTCCACTTCAGCATTGGCCTCATTTTTGAGCCCCTTTTGCCATTTCTATATCCAGTCTATCACATGTCACAATGTTAGTCACTATGGGTCTGGGAGGTGCACCGACTGGATCAAAACTGATACCAGCCTACTCTGTTTATTATCACTATTATTGTTGCCATATGAGCTTTTAGAGCAACATGATGGTATATAGAGTTTCAATGGATCTCAAAGTGTCCTCAGAAACATGCAGTGCTGCTATTTTGTTGGGAGAAAGTGTGGGTGTGATAATTGCAAGCTGTTGAACAAAGACCGCCACTGAACATGGACAACAGCTGAAATTGCCTGTTACATTCCTGCTGTTTCATGCTGAAGCCACATAAACACTTTGGAGGACGCCCACCTACTTTCATTTCCCTCCCTGTGCATCCTGCACTGTTTCTCTCTGTCTTCATATCTTCCAAGTCTGTCTGTCTCTGTCTGCTCTTGCCCAGTAAAGTGCCACTATACTGATTCAGAAGCCTAAAACAGCACAGCTTATTACCTCCATGTGAAAAGAGCAGCCAGCCAGACTACAAACAAACATGAAGAAAATTCACAAGTACGATGCTGTGATGTTACGATGTTTTCCATCTTTGTGCACAGCAAAAAAAAACAAAAAACATCCCGATCTAAGGGTGATGTGAGTCTGGTCCTTTGATTAGTATCAGCTGATGTGGAGTGAATTTACCCTTTGCTTGCATTTCATCCTAATCACCAAGTGCAGATCAGATAAGACGATGAAACTTTAATGGCTCCTGGAATATGGTGCCACTGCTGCTACAAAGACCAAAAATATTGATCGCAGAGCAAAAAGGGAGAAGGTTTAAGGAATACTGAGGGCAGCAAAACACATATATGATACTCTGCAATCAATTTGGAGACAAAGACTTACTGAATGTTTGCTTTAAAATTAGTGAACATCAGATGAAGGAAGTGGGAGAGGGTAAAATATTGTTTTGATGACATCTACGTCACAATTTTCCAACATATACAGTCAGTCACATGCTCAAACCTCTCTGCTTTGTCTTACAGTGTTGATGATGTACATTTAGAAAAGATGTAAACATGTCCATATACATTGAGAAATGCATTAATATCTGTTCACATTATATAGAGCTGTAAGTGGTTTGCATGCACCATTGTGACCAGAAACATTGATATGAAGATATACTGTGAGCATAGAGGTTTAATGCTAAATGCGTAGTGTGGAGGAGTTTACTTTGGACTTCAGAACAAAGACTCTGACTGGAGCAGAAAGCTTTGTTCAGCTGGATGGCGGTCGGCACAGATGAACACTTGAAGCGCTCCTTTGTAAACGTAGCTGCGTCAGCTCTTCAAAGTGATGGTGGGAGGCTTTAAATGAATAATCTGCCCCTCTGCAGACTCCTGCAGGGTGTCCACACTCAGTCCTGTGACTCCAGCAGCCTGGAGACTGACAGTGATCAGAATTACTGATTGGGAGAGTGGAGGAGAATGTGAGGCATCGTTTCACTTCAATATCATAAAGGACCTTGAAAACCTTTGAAAAAATATAGAATATTCCAGCAGCTGGGGCGCTGCAAAAACACTGCAAACTTACTGCAAAAAATACTGCAAAAATACTGCAAAAAATACTGCAAATGTACTGCAAAATACTGCAAACACTGCCAAAACATGCTGCAAAAATACTGCAAACACACTGCAAAAACACTGCAAAGACACTGCAAAAACATTATGAAAATACTGCAAAATACTGCAAAAAATACTGCAAAAATACTGCAAAAACACTGCAAAAGTACTGCAAAAACATGACAAAAACACTGCAAAAATGGAAAATAATCAACAAATTTTTGGGCTTTTTATTGTTTAATGAAGGATATTTCCAAATGCACGAGAAAACTGATAAAAACACACTGGTTAAATGATTTTGTTGTGAAAACATTTGCATTTGATTTTAACAATGTAATTTAATAGATACATTTAAAAAGTATATATTCATTAATGTATTTTGAAAGTCTTATGTGGAAAAAAAACCTAAACTTTAAAAAAAAAAAAGGAAATTTGATGGTTTTGATGTTATCCACCCATCCATCCATCCATTATCTTTACCTGCTTATCCAGTTGGGTCACAGGAGGGCTGGAGCCTATCCTGGCTGGCAGTGGGCGGCAGGCGGGGTCCACCATGGACAGGTCACCAGTGTATTGCTTATTGCACTGTTGGAGGAAACCCGACGTATGCACAGGAAGAACATGCAAACTCCACACAGAAAGGTCGCAGAAGATTGAAAATGAATTAAAAAAAAATACATGAATACATGAATAAACAAATACATCCATATAATTTCAGATTTATTTTACAGTGTGTAGTCCAAATGATATCTGTGGATGTTGCCCCAGAGAATATTTCTGACCACCAGGCCGAACTGCTGCTGGACACATGTTCTGAAAACTCCAACAGAGTAACAAAGCACTTTTTTAAAAACACGATGGGATCAGTGTTGTGATAATTGGACTGACAGTGACAGTCACACAGAATAAAACCACATGTGAAGTCTGTTCCACATTGTGTAGTGAAATGAACAAAGGGGGAAGTATTATCATCAGAAAATAATACATTTACTCCACTTGAGTAAATTCTCTGGTTTTGTAGTTTTAGTCGAGTCAAACTTAAAATAATTACGGCCTCAGTGGTGTTCAGCCATCTGATATAATGGCAAAAGACATCTCCTGATTGTCTGCAGACTTCCAGAGAATTCAAATGAGCAGATCTGCTTCATTCTCGAGCCAGAAACACACAAACGCACCTGCACATACAATATATTTAAATATTTCCCAGAGCTTGTGCATCGAAGGTTGGAGGGTTTTCTTTCAGTGTATTGGATGAAGAAGTGACCTCTATTTCACACGAGTCATCCACTCTATCATGAAGCTGGCAACACACAGTACACACTCACACACGCAAACAATAAATAAAAATGTGTCCACCGCCACAACACACACATGAGGTTTGTATATGACACTGCTCTGCTATGTTTGATACGTCCCTCCTGTCTATCACAACAGTGAAGATTCAGTCTGACCCAGAGACTGTGAGATAATGACTGAGCTCTCACATTCCTCAACACAAAAACAGAAAGTGTTAAGTTTTCAATATATATTCACACAGAGAGAGGGGACTGTTGGCAGGGTGAATGGAGAAAATGCAACAACATATTCAAATCACTCAGAGGTGAGTCAGATTCATATTATTTCATCAGGTGTGGATGTATCCATCATGTAAGTGATCGAGGAGTCATCACATGTTTCAGCTCAGCATTCACTTTGACTGTGGTGAGAAACCATAGACTGTACAAACAGATGGACGAAGCAACAAAATGAGGCAACGGTCCTGACGGCCGCTGGAGGCTGGCTCCAAAACACTGTAGCTCGTAACACCAGAATGTATTCAATTCAATTCAACTTTATTTATATAGCACTTTAAAAGACAGCATGGTCAGCTAAAGTGCTGTACACAAGCATAATTTAATTGAATTTGGTTTCATCCATTTGTGTTACTATAACGTCACATCAGTCAATCAGTTAATCAGTCTAGCAATCAATCAGTCAATCAATCAATACATCAAAACACTTCTAGTATTCCAAGGTCAGAAACTTGCAACACCATCAAAGTAGGAACGAGAGTGTGAACCCCCGGCCGATCCCCCCGGGAGCAAGCACTTTGGCATTTGGGACTTGGCGACTGTGGGAAGGAAAAACTCCCATTTAA